>CM051242.1:177172664-177302664 GCA_027917425.1 Gastrophryne carolinensis
CATCAGCCGGCACAGATGAGGGGGCAGCACAGCCGCCTCCATCCCTCTGCATCAGCCGGCACAGATGAGGGGGCAGCACAGCCGCCCCCCATCCCTCTGCATCAGCCGGCACAGATGAGGGGGCAGCACAGCCGCCTCCATCCCTCTGCATCAGCCAGCACAGATGAGGGGGCAGCACAGCCGCCTCCATCCCTCTGCATCAGCCGGCACAGATGAGGGAGCAGCACAGCCGCCTCCATCCCTCTGCATCAGCCGGCACAGATGAGGGGGCAACAAAGCCGCCTCCATCCCTCTGCATCAGCCGGCACAGATGAAGGGGCAGCACAGCCGCCTCCATCCCTCTGCATCAGCCGGCACAGATGAGGGAGCAGCACAGCCACCCCCCATCCCTCTGCATCAGCCGGCACAGATGAAGGGGCAGCACAGCCGCCTCCATCCCTCTGCATCAGCCGGCACAGATGAGGGGGCAGCACAGCCGCCTCCCATCTCTCTGCATCAGCCGGCACAGATGAGGGGGCAGCACAGCCGCCCCCCATCCCTCTGCATCAGCCGGCACAGATGAAGGGGCAGCACAGCCGCCTCCATCCCTCTGCATCAGCCAGCACAGATGAGGGGGCAGCACAGCCGCCTCCATCCCTCTGCATCAGCCGGCATAGATGAGGGGGCAGCACAGCCGCCCCCATCCCTCTGCATCAGCCGGCACAGATGAAGGGGCAGCACAGCCGCCCCCCATCCCTCTGCATCAGCCGGCACAGATGAGGGGGCAGCACAGCCTCCTCCATCCCTCTGCATCAGCCGGCACAGATGAGGGGGCAGCACAGCCGCCCCCATCCCTCTGCATCAGCCGGCACAGATGAGGGTGCAGCACAGCCGCCTCCATCCCTCTGCATCAGCCGGCACAGATGAGGGGGCAGCACAGCCGCCCCCCCATCCCTCTGCATCAGCCGGCACAGGTGAGGGGGCAGCACAGCCGCCCCCCATCCCTCTGCATCAGCCGGCACAGATGAGGGGGCAGCACAGCCGCCCCCCCATCCCTCTGCATCAGCCGGCACAGATGAGGGGGCAGCACAGCCGCCCCCCATCCCTCTGCATCAGCTGGCACAGATGAGGGGGCAGCACAGCCGCCCCCCCATCCCTCTGCATCAGCCGGCACAGGTGAGGGGGCAGCACAGCCGCCCCCCATCCCTCTGCATCAGCCGGCACAGATGAGGGGGCAGCACAGCCGCCCCCCATCCCTCTGCATCAGCCGGCACAGATGAGGGGGCAGCACAGCCGCCCCCCCATCCCTCTGCATCATCCGGCACAGATGAGGGGGCAGCACAGCCGCCCCCATCCCTCTGCATCAGCCGGCACAGATGAGGGTGCAGCACAGCCGCCCCCATCCCTCTGCATCAGCCGGCACAGATGAGGGTGCAGCACAGCCGCCCCCATCCCTCTGCATCAGCCGGCACAGATGAGGGTGCAGCACAGCCGCCTCCATCCCTCTGCATCAGCCGGCACAGATGAGGGGGCAGCACAGTCGCCTTCATCCCTCTGTATCAGCCGGCACAGATGAGGGGGCAGCACAGCCGCCTCCATCCCTCTGCATCAGCCGGCACAGATGAGGGGGCAGCACAGCCGCCTCCCATCTCTCTGCATCAGCCGGCACAGATGAGGGGGCAACAAAGCCGCCCCCATCCCTCTGCATCAGCCGGCACAGATGAGGGGGCAGCACAGTCGCCCCCCCATCCCTCTGCATCAGCCGGCACAGGTGAGGGGGCAGCACAGCCGCCCCCCATCCCTCTGCATCAGCCGGCACAGATGAGGGGGCAGCACAGCCGCCCCCCATCCCTCTGCATCAGCCGGCACAGATGAGGGGGCAGCACAGCCGCCCCCCCATCCCTCTGCATCATCCGGCACAGATGAGGGGGCAGCACAGCCGCCCCCATCCCTCTGCATCAGCCGGCACAGATGAGGGTGCAGCACAGCCGCCCCCATCCCTCTGCATCAGCCGGCACAGATGAGGGTGCAGCACAGCCGCCCCCATCCCTCTGCATCAGCCGGCACAGATGAGGGTGCAGCACAGCCGCCTCCATCCCTCTGCATCAGCCGGCACAGATGAGGGGGCAGCACAGTCGCCTTCATCCCTCTGTATCAGCCGGCACAGATGAGGGGGCAGCACAGCCGCCTCCATCCCTCTGCATCAGCCGGCACAGATGAGGGGGCAGCACAGCCGCCTCCCATCTCTCTGCATCAGCCGGCACAGATGAGGGGGCAACAAAGCCGCCCCCATCCCTCTGCATCAGCCGGCACAGATGAGGGGGCAGCACAGTCGCCCCCCATCCCTCTGCATCAGCCGGCACAGATGAGGGGGCAGCACAGCCGCCTCCATCCCTCTGTATCAGCCGGCACAGATGAGGGGGCAGCACAGCCACCTCCATCCCTCTGCATCAGCCGGCACAGATGAGGGGGCAGCACAGCCGCCTCCCATCTCTCTGCATCAGCCGGCACAGATGAGGGGGCAACAAAGCCGCCCCCATCCCTCTGCATCAGCCGGCACAGATGAGGGGGCAGCACAGTCGCCCCCCATCCCTCTGCATCAGCCGGCACAGATGAGGGGGCAGCACAGCCGCCTCCATCCCTCTGCATCAGCCGGCACAGATGAGGGAGCAGCACAGTCGCCTCCATCCCTCTGCATCAGCCGGCACAGATGAGGGGGCAGCACAGCCACCCCCCATCCCTCTGCATCAGCCGGCACAGATGAGGGGGCAGCACAGCCGCCCCCCATCCCTCTGCATCAGCCGGCATAGATGAGGGGGCAGCAAAGCCGCCCCCATCCCTCTGCATCAGCCGGCACAGATGAGGGGGCAGCACAGCCGCCTCCATCCCTCTGCATCAGCCGGCACAGATGAGGGGGCAGCACAGCCGCCCCCATCCCTCTGCATCAGCCGGCACAGATGAGGGGGCAGCACAGCCGCCCCCATCCCTCTGCATCAGCCGGCACAGATGAGGGGGCAGCACAGCCGCCCCCCATCCCTCTGCATCAGCCGGCACAGATGAGGGGGCAGCACAGCCGCCCCCCATCCCTCTGCATCAGGCGGCACAGATGAGGGGGCAGCACAGCCGCCCCCCATCCCTCTGCATCAGGCGGCACAGATGAGGGGGCAGCACAGCCACCCCCCATCCCTCTGCATCAGCCGGCACAGATGAGGGGGCAGCACAGCCGCCCCCATCCCTCTGCATCAGCCGGCACAGATGAGGGAGCAGCACAGCCGCCTCCATCCCTCTGCATCAGCCGGCACAGATGAGGGGGCAGCACAGCCGCCCCCCATCCCTCTGCATCAGGCGGCACAGATGAGGGGGCAGCACAGCCGCCCCCCATCCCTCTGCATCAGGCGGCACAGATGAGGGGGCAGCACAGCCACCCCCCATCCCTCTGCATCAGCCGGCACAGATGAGGGGGCAACAAAGCCGCCCCCATCCCTCTGCATCAGCCGGCACAGATGAGGGGGCAACAAAGCCGCCCCCATCCCTCTGCATCAGCCGGCACAGATGAGGGGGCAGCACAGCCACCCTCCATCCATCTGCATCAGGCGGCACAGATGAGGGGGCAGCACAGCCGCCCCCATCCCTCTGCATCAGCCGGCACAGACGAGGGGGCAGCACAGCCGCCCCCCATCCCTCTGCATCAGCCGGCACAGATGAGGGGGCAGCACAGCCGCCCCCCCATCCCTCTGCATCAGCCGGCACAGATGAGGGGGCAGCACAGCCACCCCCATCTCTCTGCATCAGCCGGCACAGATGAGGGAGCAGCACAGCCGCCCCCATCCCTCTGCATCAGCTGGCACAGATGAGGGGGCAACAAAGCCGCCCCCATCCCTCTGCATCAGCCGGCACAGATGAGGGGGCAGCACAGCCGCCCCCCATCCCTCTGCATCAGCCGGCACAGATGAGGGGGCAGCACAGTCGCCCCCCATCTCTCTGCATCAGCCGGCACAGATGAGGGGGCAGCACAGCCGCCCCCCATCCCTCTGCATCAGCCGGCACAGATGAGGGGGCAGCACAGCCGCCCCCCATCCCTCTGCATCAGCCGGCACAGATGAGGGGGCAGCACAGCCGCCCTCCATCCCTCTGCATCATCCGGCACAGATGAGGGGGCAGCACAGCCACCCTCTATCCCTCTGCATCAGGCGGCACAGATGAGGGGGCAGCACAGCCGCCCCCCATCCCTCTGCATCAGCCGGCACAGATGAGGGGGCAGCACAGCCGCCCTCCATCCCTCTGCATCATCCGGCACAGATGAGGGGGCAGCACAGCCACCCTCTATCCCTCTGCATCAGGCGGCACAGATGAGGGTGCAGCACAGCCGCCCCCATCCCTCTGCATCAGCCGGCACAGATGAGGGTGCAGCACAGCCGCCCCCATCCCTCTGCATCAGCTGGCACAGATGAGGGGGCAACAAAGCCGCCCCCCATCCCTCTGCATCAGCCGACACAGATGAGGGGGCAGCACAGCCGCCCCCCATTCCTCTGCATCAGGCGGCACAGATGAGGAGGCAGCACAGCCGCCCCCCATCCCTCTGCATCAGCCGGCACAGATGAGGGGGCAGCACAGCCGCCCCCCATCCCTCTGCATCAGCCGGCACAGATGAGGGTGCAGCACAGCCGCCCCCCATCCCTCTGCATCAGCCGGCATAGATGAGGGGGCAGCACAGCCGCCCCCATCCCTCTGCATCAGCCGGCACAGATGAGGGGGCAGCACAGCCGCCCCCCATCCCTCTGCATCAGCCGGCACAGATGAGGGGGCAGCACAGCCGCCCCCCATCCCTCTGCATCAGCCGGCACAGATGAGAGGGCAACAAAGCCGCCCCCATCACTCTGCATCAGCCGGCACAGATGAGGGGGCAGCACAGCCGCCCCCATCCCTCTGCATCAGCCGGCACAGATGAGGGGGCAGCACAGCCGCCTCCATCCCTCTGCATCAGCCAGCACAGATGAGGGGGCAGCACAGCCGCCTCCCATCTCTCTGCATCAGCCGGCACAGATGAGGGGGCAGCACAGCCGCCCCCATCCCTCTGCATCATCCGGCACAGATGAGGGGGCAGCACAGCCGCCTCCATCCCTCTGCATCAGCCAGCACAGATGAGGGGGCAGCACAGCCGCCTCCCATCTCTCTGCATCAGCCGGCACAGATGAGGGTGCAGCACAGCCGCCCCCCATCCCTCTGCATCAGCCGGCACAGATGAGGGGGCAGCACAGCCGCCCCCCCCATCCCTCTGCATCAGCCGGCACAGGTGAGGGGGCAGCACAGCCGCCCCCCATCCCTCTGCATCAACCGGCACAGATGAGGGGGCAGCACAGCCGCCTCCATCCCTCTGCATCAGCCGGCACAGATGAGGGGGCAGCACAGCCGCCCCCCATCCCTCTGCATCAGCCGGCACAGATGAGGGTGCAGCACAGCCGCCTCCCATATCTCTGCATCAGCCGGCACAGATGAGGGTGCAGCACAGCCGCCCCCCATCCCTCTGCATCAGCCGGCACAGATGAGGGGGCAGCACAGCCGCCCTCCATCCCTCTGCATCAGCCGGCACAGATGAGGGGGCAGCACAGCCACCCTCCATCCCTCTGCATCAGCCGGCACAGATGAGGGGGCAGCACAGCCGCCCCCCATCCCTCTGCATCAGCCGGCACAGATGAGGGGGCAGCACAGCCACCCTCCATCCCTCTGCATCAGCCGGCACAGATGAGGGGGCAGCACAGCCGCCCCCCATTCCTCTGCATCAGCCGGCACAGATGAGGGGGCAGCACAGCCGCCCCCCATTCCTCTGCATCAGCCGGCACAGATGAGGGAGCAGCACAGTTGCCCCCCATCTCTCTGCATCAGCCGGCACAGATGAGGAGGCAGCACAGCCGCTTCCATCCCTCTGCATCAGCCGGCACAGATGAGGGGGCAGCACAGTTGCCCCCCATCTCTCTGCATCAGCCGGCACAGATGAGGGGGCAGCACAGCCACCCCCCATCTCTCTGCATCAGCCGGCACAGATGAGGGAGCAGCACAGCCACCCTCCATCCCTCTGCATCAGCCGGCACAGATGAGGGGGCAGCACAGCCGCCCCCCATTCCTCTGCATCAGCCGGCACAGATGAGGGAGCAGCACAGCCACCCTCCATCCCTCTGCATCAGCCGGCACAGATGAGGGGGCAGCACAGCCGCCCCCCATTCCTCTGCATCAGCCGGCACAGATGAGGGGGCAGCACAGCCGCCCCCCATCCCTCTGCATCAGCCGGCACAGATGAGGGGGCAGCACAGCCACCCTCCATCCCTCTGCATCAGCCGGCACAGATGAGGGGGCAGCACAGCCGCCCCCCATCCCTCTGCATCAGCCGGCACAGATGAGGGTGCAGCACAGCCGCCCCCCATCCCTCTGCATTAGCCGGCACAGATGAGGGTGCAGCACAGCCGCCCCCCCATCCCTCTGCATCAGCCGGCATAGATGAGGGGGCAGCACAGCTGCCCCCATCCCTCTGCATCAGCCGGCACAGATGAGGGGGCAGCACAGCCGCCTCCATCCCTCTGCATCATCCGGCACAGATGAGGGAGCAGCACAGCCGCCCCCATCTCTCTGCATCAGCCGGCACAGATGAGGGTGCAGCACAGCCGCCCCCCATCCCTCTGCATCAGCCGGCACAGATGAGGGGGCAGCACAGCCGCCCCCCATCCCTCTGCATCAGCCGGCACAGATGAGGGTGCAGCACAGCCGCCCCCCATCCCTCTGCATTAGCCGGCACAGATGAGGGTGCAGCACAGCCGCCCCCCCATCCCTCTGCATCAGCCGGCATAGATGAGGGGGCAGCACAGCTGCCCCCATCCCTCTGCATCAGCCGGCACAGATGAGGGGGCAGCACAGCCGCCTCCCATCTCTCTGCATCAGCCGGCACAGATGAGGGAGCAGCACAGCCGCCCCCATCTCTCTGCATCAGCCGGCACAGATGAGGGAGCAGCACAGCCGCCCCCCCATCCCTCTGCATCAGCCGGCACAGATGAGGGGGCAGCACAGCCGCCCCCCATCCCTCTGCATCAGCCGGCACAGATGAGGGTGCAGCACAGCCGCCCCCATCTCTCTGCATCAGCCGGCACAGATGAGGGGGCAGCACAGCCGCCCCCCATCCCTCTGCATCAGCCGGCACAGATGAGGGTGCAGCACAGCCGCCTCCCATCTCTCTGCATCAGCCGGCACAGATGAGGGTGCAGCACAGCCGCCCCCCATCCCTCTGCATCAGCCGGCACAGATGAGGGGGCAGCACAGCCGCCTCCATCCCTCTGCATCAGCCGGCACAGATGAGGGGGCAGCACAGCCGCCTCCATCCCTCTGCATCAGCCGGCACAGATGAGGGGGCAGCACAGCCGCCCCCCATCCCTCTGCATCAGCCGGCACAGATGAGAGGGCAGCACAGCCACCCCCCATCCCTCTGCATCAGCTGGCACAGATGAGGGGGCAGCACAGCCGCCCCCCATCCCTCTGCATCAGCCGGCACAGATGAGAGGGCAGCACAGCCGCCTCCAGCCCTCTGCATCAGCCGGCACAGATGAGAGGGCAGCACAGCCACCCCCCATCCCTCTGCATCAGCCGGCACAGATGAGGGGGCAGCACAGCCGCCCCCCATTCCTCTGCATCAGCCGGCACAGATGAGAGGGCAGCACAGCCACCCCCCATCCCTCTGCATCAGCCGGCACAGATGAGGGGGCAGCACAGCCGCCCCCCATCCCTCTGCATCAGCCGGCACAGATGAGGAGGCAGCACAGCCGCCCCCCATTCCTCTGCATCAGCCGGCACAGATGAGGGGGCAGCACAGCCGCCCCCCATCTCTCTGCATCAGCCGGCACAGATGAGGGGGCAGCACAGTCGCCTCCATCCCTCTGTGACTAGGGCTTATTTTCAGTGTAGGGCTTATTTTTGAGGAAACACAGTATCTATTCTTTGTAACAAACCCTCTATTACCTTTACATATATATAGATTCATGTGTCGTAAACATAAATGTGGAGGAGCCACCTATCGTGATTAACCTGGATATGAAGACAGCAGCTCTCAACCTTTCTATCAATTGTCCGGTCCATGAGGAACATTTTGAAATCTCTACCTGCTTCAAGAATACATCTGTGTTAGAAATTACATTCCAGAAAGGGAACTCTGGGAATCTGTACATAGAGCATGGCCCAGGGAACGGCAAAAGAAAACGAGTGGATATGACCAATGCAGGTAAGTGGTGTATTATAGTTGTCTCAGTCCATTCCAGGAGATGCTGGCTGTCGGTCAGTGGTGGTCAACATAGTGGCTTCTAACTTTTCAGGGTGGGAAAGAGGGACAATTGTTAAATTAAGACCCACCCCTTATTGATTGATAGCTAGGAGATAAAGTGTAACAGTTACAACAATAGAAACAATTTGAATAGGAGAATTGATGTGGATCTGCATGTTACACCTCAAAGAGGGACAGAGAAGACATGGAACCCTAAGATGCAATTATCAACCCATTTTTAGGTTTCCATCCGCTTTAACTGAAATCAGCATCACTCTATGTGGCAGTGTGCTGTCTGCATTGTAACCATGCCTACTTTCAACTTTAAATCAACTTCAGATAAACTAGAGATGAACATGAGATAGTCTTGGACCTCCTTGGAAAGTTCTATGTCACAGAAACTACAGAAACAGGAACTTATTTCAATAAGGAATGAACCATGAATTTCCTTGCGCCGTGTGCATCCCTTACTTCTCCACGTCTCGGCTGGACCTGGCAGGTTAGTGTCAGCCCCGGGTAGGGGGTGCTGATGGGGGTCTGTCATAGAGGCCCTGCTATGGGGCCCCATCAGGCCTATATACGCACCTGCACGAACTGATCACATTTTCACAACCCCTGCACATGGTTAAGTACGTTCCTCCAATTATACGATCCCTTCTTAGTGTATATGTATAGTGGTTCGTGTATATGTATAATATTTCCGGTCGACTTGAGGAAATTTCCTGTGTTCTATTGGTTCAGGCTTCTCTCTCCCTTGCTTGTATTGATTCTTCCCGAGCAAATATGTTACCCCTGCAGTTATTTGGTCACACGCTTTTTTTCTCTCCCTTTTTATTTATTCTTTATTATTTATCATTGGTGGCATTGTTATAGTTGGAGTTTGTCATTTCCGCCCTTACCTCCCGGGTCCGACAAGCGTGATCATTTTCTCCCTTCCTTTCCATTTACGCTCTGTGACATTTCAGCCTTTGAGCAATACGCGGAGCGGGGCACACGTGCAGGAACGAGTTACAGGTACGGTGCTTAGATATTTACATTATCGATTTTGAGGAGCTTCTTTGTGTGACCAATTAACTAAGATGGGGAAGGGGAACTTTGGGGTTGGTTCTAATGTATTTAAATTGTTTTTGGAGGGTAAATCCTCATGTCATGAGTAAGGACCAAGTGGTCTGAAACGCGTTGACAGAGGATTCCACCCCCACATTGTCTCATTTAACTGCCTGCTATATGGATGGCTTTTAATCGATTGGAATATAGTTTTTGGAATTTTTTATTGCTGAACGCTGGCTGGCTTTTTCATTTACATCTCTACCTAGTTCAAACAGCTCAGTCATTTGCGGCACCAGTCATTGATACCAAAACTCTTGTTTTTGCAGAATGTTCCATGCCCGTGGCGGACTTGAATAAGACAATAACCAAAGAATCAGAAGAAACAAAGAATGCTGGTGGCCATAAAGGTAAGGATATTAGCTTGGCAATGAATAAAATGTATTAGAAAGTCATAATCCAGGCTAATCTACATTAGACAAGTGGTATCTCATTCATAGTAGAGGTAGTCTAAATCTTCTTGCATTCCATAGTTAAATGGATATTTGGCTTAAAATAAAGCAAATGTTTAACAAGTTTATTTTTTAAACCCTCTTACATTTAAGAAGGCAAAACAAAAAAACTCTGGACAATATAAGTCATGACTGATTAAATCTCTTTACTGAAATTTTCATCACATTATTGCTGATTTATACAGCTGCAGCATTCTTTAAAATCAAACTTAGAGGCCGATTCATTAATAGCGCCAGGTAGCGACAGATGAGCGCCAGTAGCGTGATTTTCACAGCGCCAGCTAGTATTCACTATGCTTGGCCGGGGTTTGCTTGTTGACAGCGACTCAGTCGGTGTGCGGTAATGTTGAATACGGGCTTAGGGGTCGCTGTTTCACAGGTTCAGCGTTGTATGGGTGCGCCTGACAGCGAATGGCCAGAGCGAACGGCTTGCTGCAGATTCATTAACAAATCACGCTCCGAATTTTTTCGCGCTGTGAATTCCTTGTTTAAACCCCAGAGCGCTGGCGGCGATGGATTTAAAATAGTTTTTAACCACCAAACAACCATATTTTTTGATTGTAAAATTATACAAGTTTTTATAAACATTTTGTAATATGAATACATTAATATCAGACCTGCAATATCAATTCTGCACAAAATCATTTTTTTTTTACCTTCAAAAAAAATCCTAACATTGCAGAAGTGGTCACAGAATTTTTGACATTAAAAAAAAACAAAAAACATTAATAGCAATTAATTATGATTAATTAAAGATTGCTCCATTGAAATGCATTGGACATCGCTAGGGAGCGACAGGTCATACCTGTCGCTGTGATGGGATTAGCAGCGGCGCTGTTCGTTGCAGTCGGCTACATGATGAATCCCGCGGTAGCTGTAGCTCTCGCCGGCGCTAGCCTCATTTAGCTTGATAAATGCGTCATTGTGGCCGACGCCGGGCGTACTTGAGTCGGTAGCCGCCGTTAGCTGGCGGGACCTGGCGCTCGTCAGACACTACCTGGCGCTATCGCTTGATGAATAAGGGCATATATGCACTGGCACAGCTATCTTGAAACATTCAATGCTTTTCAATAACTTCTTTGCTGGGAGAACCCATTTAGTTAAAGCGCACCCCTTTCCTGAGCATCCCAATCTTTCTGCCGGTCCAGCAGCGAATGCACGGGCACTCGTCCAATCAGCACTGTATACCAATGTATATTAATGCATGGCACTTAGTTCTGTTTGGAAAAGAGCTCACCATAGAGGAATGGGAATGGCCATATCAACAGCCTCCCTGAGGTCTATGGCGCCTTCCCGTTCCCGGTTTATCTGAATTGCTGGGCTCGGGAGCCCATCTCAACCACACGGAGGACGTTAAACTGAAATTGGCCTGTGAACGCAGCGTAGGAGCATTGGAAAAGTGAGTGTTTGAGAGGGGGAGGTTCTAGAGAGTTCTCTCAGGGGGGTCATCCATAATCCGATGCCCCAGGATTACTCAATCTGCCGTGGTTTATCTTCTTTAAGCTAAGTTCCTGAGTTTAGAGTACCTTTAGATGCATCATTTGGGAAGCCCAGATTGAGATCCTTCCCTGATAAAGCTGCTCTTGCTCACGTGGGACAGACAACAAGATGGCTCCGTTCTCTGGTTTATCAGTGCTAATGCAAAGCGGAGGAGCCCAATACCGGCTGTCCTTACTGACCAGAGTTCCTCTTTAACAATTGCTGCATATAATAATAAAATAATATTATCTAATGGCTCCTCCAGGTCATATGCTAGCATCCATTCCTAAAGCCAAATTGAAAGAGTCCTAACCTGACCTCCCACCCCTATTTATTATACCATACCAGATACAAGCTGTCAAGGGTTGTATGTAGACCCCACACAATTGATTGGCTCTACCAGGCCAAATACTAACATACAATCCAAATACTAAGTTGTCAAGGGCCATGTCTTTACCCCTGCCACATGGTCGCAATGGTCTAACAGTTGCCCATGTCTGTTCTATCACTTTAACCACCCCATTATCTTCTAGTCTACCAGGCCAAGTACTAGCATCTAGTGAAAATGGCAAGTTGCCAGGAGTCATATTTTAACCTCCATCCCCTATTGGCCTTAGCACAGCCCAGTGCTCTTCCAAGGTGGCACCCAGAAATGGACAGCCCTGGAAGAGACAGAAAGAAATGTTTAGACTGACATGTACTAAGTCCAGGAAATTACCAAGCATCCATTTCAAATGCCAAGTTGCCCCTACCTTTCACTCCTATTGGCTCACCTCTACCAGATACTCTCATCCATTCTAAACACTAAATACTAAAGGGTTGTTTATTTGCCACCTCATTATTTACTGGCTCCACCAGGCCCAATATTAGCATCCATTCCAAATACCAAGTTGCCAAGGATCATCACTTAACCCACTCCTATTGGCTTTATCAGACCAGATTCCAACATACAATACCTTCCAAATGCCAAGTTGTCAAGGGTCATATCTTGATCACCCACAATGAACTAGCTTTTGGCATGGATATTAGTATTTGGCCTGGAGGAACCAAACTGCAAAGTCATATTTTAAAGCGGAACACAACATGCCACAGGGACATCCTGATTCGGGGTGCCCTGCTGTATGAACCCCCGCCCCCCCAGGATCTACAGGAAAAGGTGCATTTTATCCAGTCCCAGCTTTGATTAAACAGAGCACTCGGAAATCAGGACGCAACCCTAGACATGGGCGTGCTCCCACCCTCAGCCTATCTGAATGGCTTGGTTTGGGAGCGCACCTAAGCCCAGAGATGCTAGGGATGCACCCACTGATGTTTATATCGGCAAGGGGTTCAAGGTAACGGAGAGTTTTGAAGGGACCTGCATTCCCCCTGTCCCATTCCCCATAGACAGTGTGGCATTCGCCCCTCCCATTCCTCATAGGCAGTGTGGCATCCCCTCTCCCAGTCCCTATAGACAGTGTGCCCTTCTCCCATCCCATTCCCCATATAGACAGTGCAGCATTTGGTGAAAAGTATTTCACAAGTTCAGTGGGTTTTGGTCCACTTTAAGCCATAACTCTATGGGTACTCAATATTATGCCATAATTAGAAAGTGGAATGTCTCACTAGTCAAGTAGCAAACTCTCTGTAACACTCAAAATTCCATCTATTCTAAATCTTTTTTGCGGTATCAAAAATATATACAAAAATATATTGAACAATCTCCAGAAAGTTATTCTAAATTTTTTTTTTTCATTTTAAACTGATATCATAAAGCTGATGTACATATTCAAATCGGATTCCTCCAACATGTTTCGCCCAAATTAGCTTCCTCGGGGGAGAACTTTATTTCAGCTATTTCCAATCTTTTAAATATTCATATGTCTTTAGGAATTATTTGTTCTTCATTTTATAAACCGCTTCTATGCAAATATGGAGTCTAATACTGATAAAGGGTAAGGCTCAGCTCTTTCCTTATTTGGATAGATGGTATCCATGCGCCAAAGCTTTGTTCCTTTCACAGTTTGTGGTCAGTGTTCTCTCTGCAGCTGTGGTTATGGCTGGCTTCCTCCTCTTGCAACATCCTTTATCTGCTATGAATACCATCTATCTAGATCAGCCTAATGATATCTGCTTACTGTATTTTTCGCCCCATAAGACGCACTTCAATGGATGCTTGGCACATGCCACGCTAACCTGCTGCACGGAGGTGGGTGCTGTCATGTATGCGCGCCATGCCCGGAGAGCAGCAGGGACAGTGGGCAGGGAACAGCCACCCTGCGGCTCACCGCTCCACCGTCTTCTGGCACTACCTATAGGGATAGGGATGGGGGAAAATGCCACACTACCTACAGGGATAGGGATTGGGGAAAATGCCACACTACCTACAAGGATAGGGATTGGGGAAAATGCCACACTACCTACAGGGATAGGGATGGGGGCATGCCACACTACCTATAAGGAAAGGGATGGGGGGCATGCCACACTACTTATAGGGATAGGGATGGGGGCATGCCACACTACTTATAGGGATAGGGATGGGGGCATGCCACACTACCTATAGGGATAGGGATGGGGGCATGCCACACTACCTATAGGGATAGGGATGGGGGGCATGCCACACTACCTATAGGGATAGGGATGGGGGGCATGCCACACTACCTATAGGGATAGGGATGGGGGGCATGCCACACTACCTATAGGGATAGGGATGGGGGGCATGCCACACTACCTATAGGGATAGGAATGGGGGAAAATGCCACACTACCTACAGGGATAGGGATGGGGGGCATGCCACACTACCTACAGGGATAGGGATGGGGGGCATGCCACACTACCTATAGGGATAGGGATGGGGGGCATGCCACACTACCTATAGGGATAGGGATGGGGGCATGCCACACTACCTACAGGGATAGGGATGGGGGCATGCCACACTACCTATAGGGATAGGGATGGGGGGCCTGCCACACTACCTATAGGGATAGGGATGGGGGGCATGCCACACTACCTATAGGGATAGGAATGGGGGAAAATGCCACACTACCTATAGGGATAGGAATGGGGGAAAATGCCACACTACCTACAGGGATAGGGATGGGGGCATGCCACACTACCTATAGGGATAGGGATGGGGGGCATGCCACACTACCTATAGGGATAGGAATGGGGGAAAATGCCACACTACCTACAGGGATAGGGATGGGGGCATGCCATACTACCTATAGGGATAGGGATGGGGGCATGCCATACTACCTATAGGGATAGGGATGGGGGGCATGCCACACTACCTATAGGGATAGGAATGGGGGAAAATGCCACACTACCTATAGGGATAGGGATGGGGGCATGCCACACTACCTATAGGGATAGGGATGGGGGGCATGCCACACTACCTATAGGGATAGGAATGGGGGAAAATGCCACACTACCTACAGGGATAGGGATGGGGGCATGCCATACTACCTATAGGGATAGGGATGGGGGCATGCCATACTACCTATAGGGATAGGGATGGGGGGCATGCCACACTACCTATTGGGATAGGGATGGGGGCATGCCACACTACCTATAGGGATAGGGATGGGGGCATGCCACACTACCTATAGGGATTGGGGGGGAGGGATGCCACATTGCCTGTATGGGGAATCGCTGAGCTCAGGTAGGTGTACAGCCGCTTCCTGGTGCCCATTCTGCAGTTTTTTTTACACAGTCCTGGTCTGCCCCCCCCCCCCCCCCCCCCATTCCTCATCCACCAGGCAGAGGGACCCCCAGAGGCAGAATCGCCCTTCAAAGTTCGGGTTCCTATTGATTTCAATGGGAACTGGGTTAAGGTACAGATCAAGCTTGGGTACCTGAAACGCACTTTTGTTTAAACTGAACCCAAACCTTCTACAAACACTACTCTCTACTCAAAAAGAAATAGAGTCGCTTTCCTAGAACTAAAAGTATTTACACAGTGCCCAATACAAAGAATAATAGATTTACCCATCACTCCTTGCAGCCATGCAAATCATCTCTTTACATGCCATCCAAGGCCATGTGCGATGCCAAAGATTAACACAGCCAAACATCTTGCACTTGTGGAAACGTGTCAGGCTTGAGGCCTTCATCAGCACAAATAAGAGAGGGAGGCTTGGGTGAAATGTGGAGATGAGAGCCCTGCTGAGCCAGCTTAGAGCTTTCTCTCTGAAAGGGGATGTCTGAATATCTTCTCCCCGCAGGTTAGGAGAGCACCCAGTGCGACCTCACAGCTTGCACACCCCAAAGGCCGGCCATGCTTATACTGCTGTTGCACACTGTTTATTGTGTATATGTATTCCTTAAACCGGACCAACACCCGTTATTACATTAAAAGAGCACTATCGCGAAATTGTGTAATATTAAAAATCCATATAAACACTTTAGCTAATAAGGGGAGGGGTCACTTATACAGCCCAACTGAATAAAACGCTTGTGTTTCTTTTTCCCTGGTAGGAATAAAATCCTGGGGTTACAGGTTTAGTCTATGGGGGGGGGGGGGGGGGGGGGGTGAAACCCGAGATGTCCTTTTCCTTCCATTAAAATAAAAAAAACAGCCTGGCTGGATATTTCTCGATACTGGGTGTATAAGTGACCCGTCCTCCCGCCTTCCAGCCTATTTATATTGATTTTTATTATTGGGCCATTTTTTCGTGATAGTGCTCCTTTAACGGGTGTTGGTCCGGCTCTTTGCCGCTAGAAAGAAGCTCGAGAACGCTGGAGCCCCCTCGCACCTAAATGCACAAGACACGTAGAATACTCGCCTTTCTAACTAGCCAGCGCCGGGAAAGGAGTCCCGTGATTGGCCGCTGGCCGGTCATGTGGATGGGTCCTGCCGGCACAGGGAACGCGACTACAGCCCACATTACCGGCCAGCGGCCAATCACGGGATTCCTTTTCCGGGGCTCGCCAGCCCTGCTAGAGGGATAGCGGGGATGCGGCTGTGGCCCGCGCATGCGTCGTTGGACTGGGAAGTAAGGTAAGTGTAGCAGATAACCTGCGGGGGGGTTTCACACAGCGGGACATCCTGATTTTGGATGCCTGGGGGGAGGGAATGGATCGGCCGGGAATCTATAGGCCGATCCTGCTCGGATATATATATATATATATATATATATATATACCGTATTTTCCGTCCCATAGGACGCACCTGCCCATAAGATGCACCTAGGATTTGGGGGAGGAAAATAAGAAAAAAAATATTTTAAACCAAAAACGCACCATTACAGACAGTGTGGTATTCCCCTATACTATTCCCATAGGCCGTGTGGGATGCCCCCATTTCATAACATAGTGTAGCATGCCTGAAAAGACAGCGATCGCAGCGGTGGCGCCGGGACAGAGCCCGCCGCTACTCCGGCCTCTGTCAGTGTGGCAGGCAACGCAGGAGCGTCGGGAACGGGTGAGGTTTTTTTTTTTAATTAATTTTTTTTTTTTTTTTTTACATTCGCCCGATAAGGTGCACGGACATTTTCCCCCCACTTTTGGGAAAAAATAAGTGCGTCTTATAGGGCGAAAAATACGGTGTGTGTGTGTGAATATATATATATATATATATATATATATATATATATATATATATATATTAATGTAGCATTGACTCACTTTACCGGGCCGAGCACAGAAGGGCCAGTCTGACCAAAAAGTCCAGGGCTGTTTTTTGGTCCCATCCCAAATCTGGATCCCCCGGGAGGGGTGAGTCTGACAGATTCCAGGGCCGTTTTGGTCCACTTTAATGGATGACCCACCCGAATATTTAGCTGTCTGCCACAAATGGATAAAATGACATTCATTTTGTTTTTTACATTTCAGATGATGGCGGGGTAAATTTGATGAGCGGCTCAGGCATCTTTGTCTTGCTTATCTTTCCTCTGGGATGTTTCATTTGTGTTTTACTAAAAATCAGGTAAATAAAACAATATCAGAGAGTCACAATGCAAGAGCGTCCGTGTGGCTGAGGCTGCCGCTTGCCCTGCTTTAGCTCCCTCCCCCATGCAGTGCACTCAGGGCCGTATTTGCTGTTCATGGTGCCCTAGGCACTTCAAGTGCTTGTGCCCCCTTTTTTTTAAGTTAGGTCACGGTCCATATAAAAAGGTGTGTAGGGGGAACGGGTGCAGGGAAAGCTAAATGCAGAGAATGTGTGTGGAGGAGGGTGCAAAGGGGGGGAATGCAGAGAAGCAGACAAGCATGTTCCATCTTTTATTGCATTCTGACATACAGGAGTCACATGACCGCGCCAGTGGAGGGGAGATGCTCTGGTCTGTGTTCAACCTATTGCCCCCCTTTCCCACAAATACACTCTGCATCCTTCTGTGGCTAGGGAGGTGTTTGTTAGGAGGCATTAATGTTCTGGCTATATGACTTTTAATTTCTTTTCTTTACTACAGTAGTAAGGACAGTGTCCTTCCGCCCCTTCCAGGTTGCCACCCTAGGCACGTGCCTAGGGTTGCCTAATAGGCCCTGAGTGCACCAGGAGCAGAGCTAATTATAGTCCTGGGTGAACAGTGCAATTGCATTGGGTGCAGTACCATGTGTGATCACAGGGGGCGCTGTGTTCAATGCCTAGCATGAACTGCTATGTCCAAACAGCATAGAGCAGCAGGGGCTACACCAAGATGGCTGCTCCCATCACTGAGGACAGTGACATGCAACAAGTACCGTTGCTGAGGGACTGAGAAGAGGGAGCACAGCACATGGCACAGCTCCTGTCCCCACCAGGGAAGCCTAGAAACAGCTCATCAGCTGGCCTTTTGCATGATTTTCTTTTTTTCCTCCTTTCTTTCCCTCTTCCCTTTTTTCTTTTCTTTCTTTTATTCTCCCTCTATTCTTTCTTTCTTTCTTCTTTTTTTCTTTTTTCTTCTTCCCTTCCTTCTTCCACTCTTTAGCGCCTTTATTTTTCTCCCTATTTTCTTTCTTTCCTTCCTCCCTTGCTTTCTTTACATTTCCTTTCTTTGCTACTCACATCACTCATTTTCCTTTCTTTCTTTCCTTCCTTTCTTCCTTCATCCCCTCCCTCCTTTATTTCTTTCCATCTTTTCCCCTTTCTCTTCTTTATTCCTTCCTTTCTGCCTCACTTCTCTTACCTTCCTTCCACCTTTCTTTTCCTTCTGTATTTAATTTCTACTGCCCTCTTTTTAATTTCTTGTTTTTTTCCCTCCCTTTCTTTTTGTCTCATTCTTTCTGTTTTTGTCTTCTTTCTTTCCTTCTTTTTCCCTCTTTTTTCTTCCTTCTTCCTGTCTTTTTTTCATTTATTTTTCCCCTATTTTTCCGCCTCCCTTTCTTTCTTCACATTTCCTTTCTTTCATGCTTTTCTCACATCACTCCTTTTTTCCTTTCTTTCTTTCTTTCCTTCCTTCTTTCCGTCATCCCCTGTCCCCTTTCTTTATTTCTGTCATTTCCTTTCTCTTCTTTTTCTCTTGCTTTCTACATTACTTCTTTTTCCTTCCTTCCACCTTTCATTTCTTCCGTATTTATTTTCTTCTGCCTTCTTTTTCATTCCTTATCTTCCTTACCTTCTTTCTTTCTTTCTTTTTCTCTCTTTTTTCTTCCTTCTTCCTGTCTTTTTCTCCTTTATTTTTCCCCTATTTTTCCTTCCTACCTTTCTTTCTTCACATTTCCTTTCTTTCATACTTTTCTCACATCACTCCTTTTTTCTTTTCTTTCTTTCCTTCCTTCTTTCCCTCATCCCCTGTCCCCTTTCTTTATTTCTGTCATTTCCTCTCTCTTCTTTTTCTTACCTTCCACCTTCCATTTCTTCCGTATTTATTTTCTTCTTCCTTCTTTTTCATTCCTTATCTTCCTTACCTTCTTTCTTTCTTTATTTCTTTCTTTCCTTCTTTCCTTCCTTTTTGCCTTTCATTATTTCCTTCCCTCTTCTTAATTCTTTCCCTTTCCTCTTTAGTCATTTCATTCCTTCCTTTAATCTTCCTTTCCTTGCCCCTTTCTCACCTGTTTGGCATTGGCACCCTTTAAACCGGACCTTCACCATGATTTAATGAAAAGCCCAAACTCTTAAAAAACAGTTCCCCAGCATCTAAAATTAATATATTTTAGGTTTTTAGTCACTAACTTATTATTCTTTCCCCCACTGGGCTGCAACTCTGTTCAGGAATTTAGGATATGGGCGGCGCCATCTTGACTCAGAAGCATCACACTTACTGAGGAGAGGAGAGTGGGATAAGGTACAGGGGGCGGGTTATAGCTGTGCTTTGCTCAGACAGAGCAGAGCTGGGGTCAGGTAAAGGTCAGCAGTCCCAGAATGCAGAGCAGCACAGTCAGGAGGCACTTCCTGTTTGCAGGCTGCCTGATAAGATGGCGGCTTCCATAAGCCGCCATCTTGGATGTTTAAAGGCTCATAACATGCAGTAGATGCAGGTAGGGTGATTTTTAATGTCGACAATCTGTATGTACAGGGTGTGGGAAACGTATAAGATAGACTCTTATTCAGAGTGAAGGTCCGCTTTAAGTGAAGGGAGGGGAAAAAAGGTTGTTAGACCCCCTATTGAGATCCTTTATCCTCCACACAAAATGTCAGCTGGTATAGGGGTCCTTTGAGAAAAATAAATAACTTTTAAGATTAAAAAAAAAAAACATTGTTTCTTCTCCTCCATTTGTCCTGCACCGAGTAGTGTCCTCTCTGCAGGTGTGCCGGGATGGGTGCTCTCCTCCCTCCAGGCTGTCCCGCCAAGCTAATCCCACTGGGGCACAGGGGACTTTATACCCCAGAGTAGGAATCCCCCCATATAACTGTTGGAGATACTGTGCAATAGCTTGCAGCTTGCCTTTATGTGATCTGCATCTATATTGCTAGGGTAATGCAGCTTACATTTAAGACAGTAGATGGCGCTGTCACATATATCTATGTGTAGACGTAGAGACACAGAGTGGGACTGCCAGCTCAGACCCTGGGGCCCACCACCTCAGCCGCTCAACAGATACACCAAATATGATCAGTTACCAAAAAAGCTTTATTTGATGGCCTAAATCTATCTTAAAAACACATTAAAAACATGATGACTGACAGGGGTGTGTAGCGGACTATTTTACAGAATATTGAATAAATCCTGATGCATAATATACAACAATATTATTACCAAAATGTGGATTATCAAAAACTATCAGACTCTATTTGTATATGCCCAATAGATAGTGCTAAAAAGCCTCAAAAGGAGAAAAAGTGCGCCTAAAGTGGCTAAGATCAAGGAGTAGAAGGTCAAATATGACCAAGAGGTGTATGTCAATGGAGAACCATGGTAGCCATGATCTAAAGTGCAGAGTGCAGGAAAGTGCAAAGTGCTGTGAACAACAGAGAACTTCGGGGCATATACAGCAAGGCTACTAGCACAAATAACATTAACTTACAAAATATACTGTAGGGATCTTCCCGGGGGATGGTGTGTTTGGACACAGTTCACGACAGACTTAGGTGTTATAAAGCAGGTCTTGGCGTTTATTCATGGCATAAACAGTCCAGTAAACAAAACATACAGCAGCAGCGTGCTTCTTTAGTGTACAAAACAAAATAAAGACCTAGCCCGTCTGGGCGCTTACTAGCAGGTTCTTCTCACCTAGCTGACACTTTTAAAACACAGCGTTCGCCTGGACATCGCAGGGTGAGTTTTTAGCTCCAGCAGTGGCTGCGTTCGCAGCTTCCTTCACACACACACACACACACACACAGGCTGTTCATTTCAGGCTGAGAGCAATAGCCTGCAGTCTCTGCAGAGCTTTTACCTCCCAGGCTAATTAGGATCAGGGCTCACCTGATTCAAAACCCAAACTGGATCGGGGAGGTGTGGAATGACAGGTCCCTCTACCAAACCTACCTGCCATTCCATATAAATCCAGGCCCGGCAAAATTAAACAACACCTCAGCAGCATATCACTGCTGGGAAACAAATCAATCCTGGACTTACCATCTCACCCAGCGTAGTAACCTAGGTGAAATGTACACCCCCTCGATCACTTCTCCAGTGACATGTCTACATATCCCCCCCCTCTTCTTCAGACCGGAGGGCTGAGCATTTTGTCCCCACAGACAATGTACCCTCGACAATGCGTCAGCATTTGCCTGTAATTTCCCTGGCCTGTGTTCAACAGTGAAATTAAAGTTTTGTAGGGACAGAAACCATCTAGTCACTCTTGCGTTTCTCTCCTTATTTAACTTCATCCATGTTAGGGGGGCATGGTCTGTCACTAACTTGAATTTCCTGCCTAGCAAGTAATATTTTAGGGATTCGAGGGCCCACTTCACTGCCAAACATTCTCGCTCCACAATGGCATAATTTTTTTCGGCCGGGGTTAGCTTTCTACTCAAGTACATCACCGGATGCTCCTCACCATTTACTACTTGTGAGAGTACTGCACCTAAGCCTGTGTTAGAAGCATCTGTCTGGACCAGAAATTCTCGCCTGAAATCGGGGGTAACTAACACAGGTTGTTGGCACAAGGCAGACTTAAGGCTTTGGAAAGCCTTCTCGGCCTCTGGAGTCCACGTGATCATGGCTCTCTTTCCGCCCTTGGTCAAGTCAGTTAGGGGAGCAGCAACTGAGGCGAAGTTCAGCACAAATCTACGGTAATAGCCCGTAATACCAAGGAAAGCTCTGACCTGTTTCTTTGTCAGGGGTCTAGGCCAATTCTGTATTGCCTCCACTTTATTAAGCTGTGGCTTAATCAACCCTCTTCCAATAATGTAGCCCAGATACTTGGCCTCTTCTAGGGCTATTGCACACTTCTCGGCATTTATGGTCAACCCCGCATCACTTATGGTATCCAATACAGCCTGTACCTTACAGAGGTGACTTTCCCAATCAGGGCTAAAAATGACCACATCATCGAGGTAGGCAGCTGAGTAATCACGATGTGGTCGCAAAATCAAGTCCATCAACCTCTGGAAAGTCGCAGGTGCTCCATGTAACCCGAACGGCATCACTACATACTGGAATAGCCCATCAGGGGTGGAGAATGCAGTTTTCTCTTTAGCCTCATTAGTAAGTGGAATCTGCCAATAGCCCTTTGTGAGATCGAGGGTGGTTATGTATCTGGCATTACCCAACTTCTCAATCAACTCATCTACCCTGGGCATAGGATAGGCATCGAATTTTGAGATCTCATTCAACTTTCTGAAATCGTTACAGAACCTCCAAGTTCCATTAGGCTTTGGGATTAATACAATCGGGCTGGACCATTCACTCTGTGACACCTCAATTACTCCCAGATCAAGCATACGCTTTACCTCGGCAGATACGGCTTCCCTACGGGCTTCCGGGATCCTATAGGGCTTGAGGTTTACTCTGCTTCTAGGCTCAGTTTCAATGTGATGATAGATGAGGTGTGTACGCCCTGGGAGGTCAGAAAACTTGTCTTTGTTTTTCTGTAAAAATTCCTGAGCCTCCTGTTTCTGTGACACTGATAGGGTATCACCAACCTTGACTGGAGGGATTGGTTGTGACAAATTACTAACAGTATTTGTCGCCCCCAAGGATTCCCTGTCTTTCCAGGGCTTAATCAAGTTTACGTGGTAAACTTGGAAAGGCTTCCTTCTACCTGGTTGGTGCACCTTGTAGTTCACCTCACTGACCTTTTCCACAATTTCATAGGGACCTTGCCACTTCGCCAGGAATTTACTCTCAACAGTGGGAACTAGTATAAGGACCCTATCGCCTGGGTTAAATGTCCTGATTCTTGCAGACCGGTTATAAATTCTACTTTGGGCCTCTTGCGCCCTCTGGAGGTGTTCCCTTACTAGGGGCATTACAGCGGCTATACGGTCCTGCATTTGTGCTACATGCTCAATAACGCTCTTGTATGGGGTGGACTCGCTCTCCCATGTCTCTTTTGCAATGTCCAGTAGACCCCTAGGGTGACGACCATAGACCAACTCGAATGGTGAGAACCCTGTGGACGCTTGGGGCACTTCCCTAATAGCAAACATGAGGTAGGGTAACAAATGATCCCAGTCACGGCCATCTTTTTCCACCACTTTTTTCAGCATATGTTTCAAAGTTTTGTTAAATCTCTCCACCAATCCGTCCGTCTGGGGGTGGTATACAGAGGTACGGATGGGTGAGATTTTAAATAGTTTGCATAACTCCTTCATCACCTTTGACATAAAGGGTGTACCTTGGTCAGTTAGGATTTCTTTGGGGATTCCAGTCCTAGAGAACATATAAAACAACTCACGTGCAATTGTTTTAGATGCGGTGTTTCTTAAGGGCACAGCTTCAGGATAGCGGGTCGCATAATCCATGACCACCAGAATATATTGGTGTCCTCTAGCGGATTTTACAATGGGACCCACTAAATCCATGGCTATACGCTCAAAAGGCACCTCTATAATAGGGAGCGAAACCAAAGGACTGCGAAAATGTGACACTGGGGCACTAAGCTGACATGTGGGGCACGACTCGCAGTACTTTTTAATATCACCATATATCGCCGGCCAGTAGAACCTCTGGAGAACCCTCTCCTGCGTTTTGTCAGTCCCCAAGTGTCCCCCAAGAACATGGTTATGTGCCATGTCCAGCACCTGACGCCGGTACGGCTTAGGCACCAGAAGCTGTTCCACAACCTCATCCTTAACCTTAGTGACTCTATAGAAAAGATCATTAGTCACAGAAAAATGTGGAAATCTTTTCTCAGCATCTGGTTCCTGAGGTACCCCATTCATGACAGCAACCTGCTCTCTCGCATTTTTGAGAGTGGGGTCCTGTAACTGTGCAGTCCCAAAATTATCCCTAGACACCTCTAAGTCTGGTATATTTTGCTCAGTGGGAGGAGCCTCCTCCTCTCCAGCCAGGACCTGCAAAGGAAAACAATTATTTTCATCCTGCACAATTTTATCATTTACAGGGGGTAACGCAACAACCTTGGGAGTATCCTCACTCCTTTCGGGGGATTTTCTTTTTCCCCAGAGAGCCCAGAATAGTGGAAAATCGCGCCCCAGTATTACGTTGTGCATGAGATTTTTAACCACACCCACTTCATATTGTACGGTGCCTTGTTTAGTCCCGACTTCAGCCAGCACTATAGGGTACACTTTTGTATCCCCATGTATACAAACGACACTCATATGCTTTTTACACTCAAAGTCCCCAGCCACCAGGCTGGCATGCACCAAGGTTACGAGGCTTCCTGAGTCCAGCAACGCCTTAACAGGAAAGTCATTAATTGTAATGTCGCAGATTTGCGGTTCAGTCTCTAGTCCAGGAACTGCAACGCAAGATGGTTCCGCAAATAGCGACTGACGCCGACTAACCTCACAGTCCATGGGCTCAGTGGTAAGAGGGCAATGGGCAGACACGTGTCCCGTCTCATGGCATCTCCAGCACTGGATAGAGCCTGTTCTCCTTGGCAAGGAGTCCTTTTTAGGGCTACTTAGCCACCCGGGACCATCTCCAGTCTTTTGCCCCTGAGACACCACTTGAGCCCTTCTTCCTCCCTCAGCACCCCTCCACACTCCCCCAATAGATGGAAGTCTCTTACCAGCTGAAGGCACAGATCTGGCACTCCGGGGAGGTGAGGATGCTGCAGAAACATCACGGAGGTAGTCCTCAGTCGCCTGGAATCTCTCCACAAGGTTGACAAGTTCGTTTGCATTCTTAGGGTCACCTTGTCCCACCCAGCGTTGCAGGTCAGCAGGAAGTGCTCGGAGGTAGCGGTCCATCACAACCCTCTCTAGGATCTGTGCAGGAGTAGAAGTGTCTGGCTCCAACCACTTCCTCGCCAAATGGATCAGGTCATACATCTGGGACCTCGCCGATTTGTCCAAACTGTAGCTCCAGTTGCGTACCCTTCTGGCACGGACCGCAGTAGTAACGCCTAGTCGGGCAAGTATCTCCGCTTTTAGCCGAGTATAGTCCTTAACCTCTTGCTCACTGAGGTCATAGTAGGCCTTTTGAGGTTCCCCTGTTAAATAGGGCGCAATTACCTCTGCCCACTCAGCGACTGGTAACTTCTCTCGCTCAGCCACACGCTCAAACACAGTTAGGTAGGCCTCAACATCGTCCTCAGCAGTCATCTTTTGCAGCGCTCGCTGCACAGCTCTTTTCACATCAAAAGTCTCTGGAGCGGCTCGCACCACTGTGTGGGGGTTAGCAACCACAGGCGCCTCTTGTTTTGCAATCAGGTGTTCAATAAGTTGTTGTTGGGCAGCCATGGTCTGTTCATGTCGTCTGTTGGCCTCTATCTGAGCTTGTTGTTGTTGCAAACTTACTTGCATAAACTGCTTCAGCATCTCCTCCATGTTGCCCGACTGTTCTTGGTGTGTAGTTGCAGCTTTCACCCAAGACATAAGCAGCTGTAGCCAAGTCTGTCCACACCGTTGCCCCTAGCAACCGTTTTGCCCGCTCCGCAGCACCAATTGTAGGGATCTTCCCGGGGGATGGTGTGTTTGGACACAGTTCACGACAGACTTAGGTGTTATAAAGCAGGTCTTGGCGTTTATTCATGGCATAAACAGTCCAGTAAACAAAACATACAGCAGCAGCGTGCTTCTTTAGTGTACAAAACAAAATAAAGACCTAGCCCGTCTGGGCGCTTACTAGCAGGTTCTTCTCACCTAGCTGACACTTTTAAAACACAGCGTTCGCCTGGACATCGCAGGGTGAGTTTTTAGCTCCAGCAGTGGCTGCGTTCGCAGCTTCCTTCACACACACACACACAGGCTGTTCATTTCAGGCTGAGAGAGCAATAGCCTGCAGTCTCTGCAGAGCTTTTACCTCCCAGGCTAATTAGGATCAGGGCTCACCTGATTCAAAACCCAAACTGGATCGGGGAGGTGTGGAATGACAGGTCCCTCTACCAAACCTACCTGCCATTCCATATAAATCCAGGCCCGGCAAAATTAAACAACACCTCAGCAGCATATCACTGCTGGGAAACAAATCAATCCTGGACTTACCATCTCACCCAGCGTAGTAACCTAGGTGAAATGTACACCCCCTCGATCACTTCTCCAGTGACATGTCTACAATACATATCAAAAATATCTAAAAACAATCTACGTTACCACATGATATGAAGTCCTAATTCACCACCATGTCCAGCATGCCCGTACCACTGACACGTTGCGTGGCAATTAATTACTGCCACTTCATCAGATGTGTAGACGTACATTCTCTACTGCATGTTGTGTTTCCTGTACATTGAGGTGATCTCTATGACTTCTTTTTCCTGTCTGCGTTATGCACCATGTAAGGTGACCTTCTCTTACTGTGTCTCTGGATTATGACTCTGCTGCTCCCAGCACTAACTCTGCAACAGTAACTAATGATGTCTCTGTAGGGAAGGGACATGGAGGGGGATACCCCAGGACTCCCCCTCCATATCTCTCTTCTCCAGTATTTTTTTTTAACTGTCTGTGAACTTGTAAGGCATCTGAAGGACTTCTGTAACAGTTCACAATGTAGTGGTGGACACCATCGGTGGGATAATCTGACGCAAATCTTGCCAGGATCCGGGGTGGTGCAAACTGGAGCGATTGGCAAGATCTGGGTTGAATCTATCTTCGGCCCAGAACCAAAGCCTATCAATAGTAGTCTTGGCCATATTGGAATATGAAGTAACATTTGAAGGTAGCTAAGGAGGAGGTAAAACTAAACGAATGGTAGACAAAGCAACATCATTGCGATATTTACAGATGGAAGCAGGTGGAGATATAGGTGATATAACTTAAAACCTTTCGACACAACCTTTAACAACCTTTATTTTTTCTTTAGGATTTTACAAAGACAAGGGAACTACTTAAAATTGAGACCTTGTCCCACGTGATCCCATCAACATCAACAGAACTGATGGACAGTTCTACTAGGTCCCTCCCACTCCAACTGCAAATTTCTCAGATGGACCTGCTGTTTTCGTTCAACATTTTATTTCATGTTTTATATATTCTTGTTATATACAGTATTTTATATTTATCTTCTCAGTATACTCAACTAATGTGATGTGTGGAATATCACCGCAGCAGGGGGTGGGTGGATCACTATGTACCAAGTTACAAGTCTTAAGCTTGGTCACTTGCCAGTTTACTTGTGTGCATTGCTGCTCGTAGGAACACCATGGAACAAGTAGTCATTCTTGAGTCAAAATTGTTTAACCACCGGTGTTAGTTTGTCCAACTAGTTGGATGAGGAGCACTTGGGAAAGTGAAGAAGCGTTATAGAAAAGCTCTCATACTTGAGTAATAAATGTTCAACCACGGGCAATAGTTTGTCCATCTACTTGTGAACTTTGCTACTCGATGAGGAGCAGTTTGGAAATTGACGGAACCTTATAGAAAAGCTGCTCATAAATAGTCAACCACTGCAATAGTTTGTCCATCTACTTTTGAGCTTTGCTGCTTGACTAGCGGCACTTTGGAAAATGAAGGAAGACCATAGAGAATTTGGTCATGCTTGAGTGAAAATTGGTCAACCACTGGTGTTAGGTTGTCTGTGTACTTGTCAAATGTGATGCTCAATTGGAAATGAAAGAAATATTATAGAAAAGCTCTCATACTTGAGTAATAAATGGTCAACCACGGGTAATAGTTTGTCCATCTAGTTGTGAGCTTTGCTGCTCGATGAGGAGCACTATGGAAAATGAAGGAGCACCATAGAGAATTTGGTCATGTTTAAGTGAAAACTGGTCAACCACTGGTGTTAATTTATCCGCCTACTTGTCAGCTTTGATGCTGCATAAGGAGCACTTTGAAAAATGACCAATTTTCAGTCAAGCATGACTAAATTGTCAATGGTGTTCCTTCATTTTCCAAAGTGCTCCTCATGCAGCATCAAAGCTGACAAGTAGGCGGACAAATTAACACCGGTGGTTGACCAGTTTTCACTTAAGCATGGCCATATTTTCCATGGTGTTCCTTCAACCACCAGTGTTAGGTTGTCCGTCTACTTGTCAACTTTCATGCTGGATGAGGAGCACTTTGAAAATTATAGATAATCTGGTCAAACTTAAACCGGACCTTCACCATGATTTATTGAAAAGCCCAAAACGATTCCCCAGCATCTAAAATTAATATATTTTAAGTTTTTAGTCACTTACTTATTAGTCTTTCCCCCACTGGGCTGCAACTCTGTTCAGGACTTTAGGATACGGGCGCCGCCATCTTGACTCAGAGGCATCACACTTACTGAGGAGAGGGGGGTGGCATAAAGTACAGGGGGGCGGGGTTATAGCTGTGCTTTGCTCAGACAGAGCAGAGCTGGGGTCAGGAAAAGGTCAGCAATCCCAGAATGCAGAGCAGCACAGTCAGAAGGCACTTCCTGTTTTCAGGCTGCCTGACGTTCCATAAGCCGCCATCTTGGATGTTTAAAGGCTCATAACATGCAGTAGATGCAGGTAGGATGATTTTTAATGTGAGCAATCTGTATGTACAGGGTGTGGGAAACATATAAGATAGACTCTTATTCAGGGTGAAGGACCGCTTTAAGTGAAAATTGGTCAAGCACCGGTGTTCAGGTGTCTGTTAACTCATCAAGCTTTGACGCTCAATGAGTAGATCTTTGTAAACTGAAGGAGCATCATAGAAAAACTGGTCAAACCTGTGTGAAAATGGTCACTTGTGTGACCCACTGGTGCTGGGTTGTTCCTCTACTTTTTCTTTGCTGCTCAATGAAGATTTTTAGAAAATGAAGGAACATCTTAAAAAATCTGGTCATACTTGAGTAAGAATTGGATAACCACTGGAAATGTTGGGAGGCAATTTTGAGCACACTTGCTGCAGACTCTAAACCCAACGGCAATAATAAGTCAGCAAGCAGCTCACCTGTAGCCTGGCCCCTGTGTCTCTCCTCCATTTCCTGCAGTGTCAGGTAGAAGCTGTAGCAGGGTTCCAAAGGTCTCCTTCCTTTTAAATCTATTGCACCAGGAATCCAATTGATCCTGCAGCTTCTCTGCTCCTTGGTGCTTTCAGCACAAGTTGTTGCCCAGCTGGCTTTGACCCCAGCAGAGCGCGCTCATGTCTCAGAAAGTAGTGCCATGACCCTCCCTTCCCAGCTAAGCCACAACCCCTAAATTAAAGCGAAGAATGCGGCTTTACATAAAGTTCTTAAGGTATTTACATATAATCAGAGATGTCGACATAATATTGCTCACTTTACACTGTTCCTAAGAGGGATATGGGGAAGAAAGTTTGCGTGTGCCTGGACGGGGATGGAGAAAGGTCAGAGCCTCATGCCCCTATGGCACCCACAAAACTGACATTCCATTAAAAGGTCAGAGCATAGTTTGCCCCTCTAAAAACACTGGGCTTAATTTGAAGCAGCCATTTCAAACTTTTGCTCTGTTGTTTTCTACATAATAGTATAAAGAGGACATGTTAGTCCTCCCATCTGTTACCTCTTCTTTTATTTATATTTTATATTATATATTTTATTTTATATATTTTATTTATATATTATTCAGGTTCCAGTACCTGAATGAGGGTCAGCACCAGGTCTTTATGTTACATGGTTTGAGCGTGACGATTATGCCAAAAAGGGCCTAGTTACCAAGGAACATGATAATCCAGGGTTAGGCCTTACTGATGATTTTCTTTGAACAAATATGATTTCGTAGCTTAATGCCTTAGATTGCACAGGAACCAGACATGGACTAATTCCCTAGGTAGGGAAGGAGCTAGGGAGATTCTTTTTTGTTGCCAAATTTTCTATACCAGAGGTGCTTTGCGGAGAAGCACATACTTATTGCACTTATTGGCCTTTTTGGTAGCCATCAAGGTGAATCAATGTTTCCTAAAGTGCTGTGTTGTGGACTGGTTGTGTGTTGAGTTACAGACACTCTCAAGATGATAAGATATTGGTAAAGGTGAACTGAGCCACACAAGTTCGTAGGAATCCTTCCAAATGTTCTGAGTTTGGGTGGAACAAAATTTAAACCCCGGGTCAAGTTTATATAGTGTTTTGTGTCTCTGGAAAGGGAATAAAGCAGCCAAATGCCCCAAGTTGCATAAGAAGGCCACCAAGGGTTAGATCAGGCTTGGTAGGTGTTAGCAGTCTTCTTATTGGGGTCACAGATAGTGTTGCTTAATGATACCGCTGATTGGTTTGGATAAAGTTCAAAGGAATCTTTCCAAATGTTCTGAGTTTGGGTGGACCAAAATGTAAACACTGCTCAAGTTTGTATAGTGTGTTTGTGTCTCTGGAATGGGAATAAAGCAGCCAAATGCCCCAAGTTGCATAAGAAGGCCACCAAAGGTTAGGTCGGCCTTGGAAGGTGTTAGCAGTCTTCTTATTGGGGTCACAGATAGTGTTGCTTAATGATACCTCTTATTGGTTTAGATTAAGTTCATAGGAATCTTTCCAAATGTTCTGAGTTTGGGTGGACCAAAATGTAAACACTGTTCAAGTTTGTATAGTGTGTTTGTGTCTCTGGAATGGGAATAAAGCAGCCAAATGCCCCAAGTTGCATAAGAAGGCCACCAAAGGTTAGGTCGGCCTTGGAAGGTGTTAGCAGTCTTCTTATTGGAGTCACAGACAGTGTTGCTCAATAATACCTCTGGTTGGTTTGGATAAAGTTCGTAGGAATGTTTCCAAATGTTCTGAGTTTGGGTGGACCAGAATTTAAACACTGTTCAAGTTTAATGGAGTTTTTGTGTCTCTGGAAAGGGAATAAAGCAGCCAATTGCCCCAAGTTGCATAAGAAGGCCACCAAAGGTTAGGTCAGCCTTGGTAGGTATTGGCAAGTCTGCTGCAGCTCTGTGTAACAGTCTTCTGGTGTCTTGAAGGATCTTGAGAACTTTCATGGAATGCCAATTTTTTGTGGGTGCCATAGGGGCATGAGGCTTCTCTGTTAACCTTTACCCAATGCCACATCACCCTTGGAACTCCTGAAGCTGGATGCCACACTTCTGGTTTGTAGGCGGGCATGTGCAAGTCACAGTAAACCGAGTTTAAGGTCAGGAAGTAGAACGTCTTTAAGGTTTTCAGAATACTCCCTGGGTCATGGGGATATGAGAACTAGTAGCATTCTTCACCAATAGTATTCCCAGTGGACACAACAGACCTCAGTTCAGTCAGACTATTCCAATGAATTTGATAAGTAGGCCATTTGCTGCTTGCTGAGAAACCCCAGTGGTGGTATTCTTGCAACATTAGAGTAGCATCCGACCCCATGTCCAGGGGACAAGCGTTGGCATAATTAACCTTCATAAGTCACTCTTTGCCACTTTACCATGAGGGAAAGCTGGGTTTGGAGGTTTCGCTTCCACTCGAGTGAAGTGGATGGGACAAACTAGTTGTTTTCCTCCTTGTAATTAGTAACAGATTACCTTTAAACCAGAACAAATGAGACTGAGAAGGCATTAAAATTCATTTGCCCAATCAGATATGGACTTTCCCCTATTGTGGAACTGGATAGAGGTGGAAGCAGAATACTTATCAATTACAAGGCATTAATAGTTATCTTTACCTGTAGCTCAGAACATTAAACTTTAAAGGGATTATCCAGGTAAAAACTAGGAAAAAACGTTGCTACTTTTTTCCAATGCAGCTCCACCACCCCAACCCACTGAAGTACAACTTACTGACAGCCTGGACTTGCTGCACTCGGGGCAAGTGTCCCCCTGCTCTCCCCTAGCTACGCCCCTGGGGTTTACGCGTCACAGCAGTGACAAGGTGACATCTTCATTGACTGGACAGGACAGACGAGCTACGTGTGCTCAGCTGTACTGCAGCAGGTCCTGGTGGTAGAGTTGCACTGGAGAAAATGTGATTAGCATGTTTTTTTTGTTTTCGCCTGGTCAATCCCTGGGCAAGTATATTCCATACCTTCTAGGCTGGTATAGGTAGGACCAGCTAAGTGGTCATTTAGACAGTATGGATGGGTCATAGACTTAAGCCAGTGAATAATCTAGGTCAAGGGTTCACTACCAGCGTTACTAGTACCACTGTTGGTACTTGAGGCACTCCCCGCTGGTGGTACTCAAGGGCAACTGGGAGTGAAATTTGGGGGACATGAAGCACTGCATACAAAGTTCTCCTCCAATAGGATGTGTCAGGTGGAATGCCCTGAGATGTCTGCCCTGCTGGCATATCTTGCACAGGGTAGTGGGGATGTGGCCGCCAGCCCGCTGATTGATTGATAGCCGCGCATTCATTGTAGGAACGGGGAAAGGCGTTAACTGGGCAGCCAGAGGGGGGTTCACACAGCCAGGCATCCTGTGGGCAAATACCAAAACATTCCACTTTTTACTCCTTATAGCGTTGGCCACTACATATATTCTCGCTGCCACAAGAACAAATTGTTCCCTGATGATCAAATGAAATTAAAGCAGACCAAAACCCACTGAGCTTGTGAAATACATTTGGCCAAAGCCACTGCCAATACTCCCCTCTTAGGGTGTAGAACTAGAAATGGATATATTCACTTTTTTTTTTTTGTTGTTGTCCCTCTCTATAAGATGGCGGGTCATCAGTCATTACATCGGTGTGGCAATGACATCATCACCACACACAACAATGGCAACGAAAGAAGGAGGCGGAGCTTTACAGCAAAAACAGGCACCATTATCTGAGATTAGAGTGAAGTAGGGGCAGTGAAAATTGGCTAAAGGTCCTCTTAAAGTGGGGAGCAATTCAGAGGATGCTAGTTAAAAATGTGGGTTTTAGTCTGCTTTAAGTGACTCATAGGATCCCATGTCTTAGAGAAAGTACAGAGCAGAGACTGCTGTGTTAAGATAGAAGCATTTATAATGTTGCATGATATTAAGTCTTTGTGTTATTATAAATTATGGTAATTAAGCCGCTGTTGGTTATTCTTCCAAATAGAAATAACTTCCTTTGTGTTTTTTTATGCAATTGCCAAAATTAAATAATCAAATCCGTTAGATCAATCTATTAAAATGTTAAATAATATCCAATGACCTAAAATAGTTGTGAGCATGTTGATTTTTACTTTCAAACCAACTGAATGTTATACTTGCTGCCTGTGTCGTCTCTTGGGCAGAGGAGTATCTAGACATTCTGGCACCCGGGGCAAAGGTTGGAAATGGCGCCCCCCACCTGTTCTCAGGCCCCCCTTTGGCGACCCCTGACCTGCTGCACGGGGCAAGTGCCCCCCTGCTCCCCCCTAGCTATGCCCCTGTCTTGGGATAGCTAGTGGTTTAATGAACCCCCCAGAAAACACAAATCGATTGTTAAATTCCCCTTTGGAGGAAATTTTCACTGGCAACCCAAGTGGCCTCAAAGTGGAACAATAGGATAGGTTTATAGGGGTGTGGGAAGGTGGGCCCAAGGGTAGGCCTAGTAGGTAGGTCGGTACCCTGGGTCAGATCCCTTTGTTTAGAGATAATAACACACGAAGAGAAGGGTTCCAAGTCAGGGCAGCAAAGGTAGGTCAGAATGGTGCATTCACCCCTTCACATCGCCTCCTTTACAGATCCGGTCCCCCAGTTTGGTAGTAGGGGTGCGGGTGGCGGGATGGAATCCCCCATTTAGTCCCAGTATATAGCAGACCAGACCTGTAATTATCCTGGTATGGCGGTCCTGGGGCTCCCCCACTGCTGAGGTCAAGGTATCCCTCTTAGAGCCAGTATGGTCCCCCATGTTCTGAGTTCAAGCACTGAGGTGTGAGTCAGCCCCATGGTCTCTCGAGACAAGACCTGAGCCCACAGTATGGCGGGGGTGGAGCCATCTAGGTTGCAGTGGGAGGGCAGAGACAGGGGAAAAAGCAAGGTCTACATTCCGAACATATAGGGAATTTTTGCTGCATCATCAGCAGGCGTCCAAAGACTATGGGCCTTAGTGTGATCTCCAAAGGTCCCGGGACTGTGTAGAGCAGTAGTCCTCAAACTTCCTCCTCAAGGGCCGAGATAGGCCAGGTTTTGCAGCTCTCTATGCTGATGCACAGATGTAATAATTAGGGCTATAGCCCTGTCTGAGCACCAGTTAATTCACCTGTGGAGTAGCGTGGAGAGCTGCAAAACCTGGCCTGTCTCGGCCCTTGAGGAGGAAGTTTGAGGACTACTGGTGTAGAGGATTGTCAGCTCTCCCACTTGAAAGCTTTTGATGGATCAAGTGCAGTCAGACAGCTGCTCCCCCGACCCCACCCACTGTGGGCGTTATACCAGAAAAACTCCTTACCCCACTAAGGATCCAGTTCTATCACGTGGGTGCGTCTGCCACTCTCTGAGCTCTCCCCTCCATGCAATTGAGCATTCAAGGTGGACATCTTGCCATAGCCCATGGATATTGGCGAATTCACCTGTGTAAATACTGCTTTGCAAGAATTTCTGGTACTAGTGGTGGAGGCCCCCAGGCTATATCTAGTGGTGGAGGCCCCCAGGCTATATCTAGTGGTGGAGGCCCCCAGGCTATATCTAGTGGTGGAGGCCCCCAGGCTATATCTAGTGGTGGAGGCCCCTTAAGCCCTATAATCCAACCCTGACCCCCCTCTATTCTCTGCTTCCTGAGATCCCCCAGCACTTTTCCCAATACATGGGCTCCATTATAATACCCCCAGGCAATATACCCCAGCCCATGATCTTCCCATGCAATGCCATAGCCCCAGCATCATGGCCCACCCCTGTCACATCATTTGCCCCTACAGTGCTAAAGTTTCAGTGTCATCAGTTATTGCATACTCACCCCTGTCCAGAATCTATTCCTGCCATGCTATAATATGAGCTGATAAACACACTTATTGGCTCAGGTCCCAGGGACTAGCAAAGCTTATTAACAAACACAATAAAAAGCTCAACCTGTGTATCTGAAACTTGATATTTTTGTAAGTTCTTTATTGTCTTTCAGTCAAATAAATAAAGTATTTGAATTAAAAAAAGGAAAATGCCAAATAGCCAGCAACATCCTCTGCCTTTTAGAACAATGATAAAAATGCCAATGTGTATAAAAAACCAAAAACATACATCAAAGAAACGAAGAAGGAGAAAAGGTAGTAAATAATATTGTCATAGCGATACAGAGGGATGACATATTGATGGACAGACATATTTTACCCCTTCCTTACCAGTGAGGAGCTTGCAAGTGTTCAGGGCTGGTCGTGGAAGGGTCGGTAAGCAGGCACAATTAGACTGTAGAAGCTCGCTTTGCAAAGGCCGCAGCCTGGTGGTAAAGTAAAATTCGGCATGCATCGTACTTGGTTTGTCGGCTACGCAGTAGCCCTACTAAATCTTATGCTACCGAGGAAAATCCGGCAAAGGCTTGACGTTCTCTCTATGAGGCCCGAGCTAGAAGAGTTGCAATAAGTTTGGACCACCAAGAGAAAACTTGACTAAGAACATGTGTGAAATTGATTCTCCTATTTGCAAAAAAGGCAAATGACCAGTATTTTCTCTTACATGGTTTCTATTTGTGGTATCTCCTCTCTGACCCCATGTTCTTCTAACCCCTCCACCTTATTTGGAGTCTTAGAGCCACATTTCTTGATAATACTCTACAGTTGGTGACACCATGTATCATCATAATGATAACGTCACCAACCCTCAATAAAAAAAGCCCACATGATCATATACAGAATTCAACCCTGAGAAGGACCAGAATATTTTCATGTGATGTTTTTAATAGGACTTCCATAGCAGGAAGACCCAGCTAAGCATTAAAGCCTTTCTCAGACTATTCAACGTTTTGGCAAAAGGTCCATAGATTGGCAATGGATTATTTTGCCCAACATGTACATTCAATATCTAGCACGGGGTAATTAGAGGCAGGAGACGTGATGGGTATTTCATGTGATGTTATTATAGTGAAATCCAGTAATGGTTTTCTGGCAGCAATAGATGGCAGCTGATGACTTGGTGACTATTTAACTCCTACTAATGGTTTGAACCAGACTCAATAGTTTGAATCAAAGTTCAAGTCCAGCAAAATGCTGAAATGCAGGTTTCCAAACCAAGTTCACAAGAGTTAAATATAGACTAATGCAAGTGGAGCACAAAAGTTATATGTGATGCCCAATTGTTTTCATTGGTGCACAACCAAAGGGAAGTCTGTCTAACAAGGAGAGACTTTGCAAGGTCGGTCTTCTTTGAGGGGTCTTTGTGTTACTTTACTATTGTACCTCGAAACTTTATGGTAAGCTTTGTGAAGTGCTGATGTCTGTGTTGAGTGTTGGATCCATTAGGAGGGAAGGGCATGGAAACCAGGCTAGAAGATGGAAAGCAGATAATTCAAAGTTGAACTAGATGGATATACGGGGTAGAAGGTAGCTGCTGTGTTGGGTAGGTTCCTAGGTGGATTCAGAGGAGCACTGGATGGTTATAAGGTGTAGTGTGTAGATGCTGGGTGTAACAGATGTTGATTTGGTCCTAGGTGGATTCAGTGGGACACTGGATGGATAGAAAGGGTAGAGAGTAGATGCTGGGGGCATCAGTTGCTGTGTTAGATGCTAGGTGGATTTAGAGGGGAACTGGATGGGTATAAAGGTAGAGAGTAGATACTAGGGGCAACAAATGCTGCGTTGTGTGGTAGGTGAATACAGAAGGGCAATAGATGTGTTTAAGGGGTAGAGCTAGGAGTGAAATCAAGGTGACAAAAGATGCTTTGTTGGGTACTTGATGGGAATAAGGCTTACAGGCTCAATGAAGGGCTCAACAGATGCTGTGTTCAGTGGTCGATAGATACAAATGTTAATTGGGTGGATATACTGCACAGGGTAGAGAGTTGAGGAAGGAGGTAATAGCTGATGTGTACTAGGTGGATTCATAACGGCATTGACTATTTATGAGGGGTAAGGGGTAGATTAAGGAGAGAAACAGATGTTGTGGGTGCTCAATAGATTCAGAATGGCAATAGGTGGGTATAAGGTAGGGAGTAGGTAAAGGAGGGGTACCAGATGCTGTGTTGGGTGCTAGGTGGGTTCAGAGGAGCACCAAAGAAGGTAGAAGGTGGTGAGTGGATGAAGAGGGAACAAACTTTATGCTGGATTCAGGATTTAGAGGAGTACAAGATGGATGTAAGGGGTAACAGGTGGAGGAAGGAAAGCAACAAATGCTGTGTTAGACTTAGAGGGGCACTACAGGTAAATAATGTTAAGGAATAGATATATTGGTAACATGCTGGGTTGTGTACTTAATGGATTTCGAGAGAAACTTGATGTACATAATTGGTCAGGGTCTCGAGATGCTTTGTTGGGTGGTAAAGATAGATAAAGAAGGGTGAACAGATGCTGTATTGGGTGTTTGATGGATTCAGAGGCGCAACAGATAAATATAAGGAGGTCAGGGGTAGATGTGGGGTTTACCTATAAGTTGTTGGGTGGTCAATGAATTTAGAGGGGCATTGGATGGTTATAATGGGTCAGGGGTAGATGTAGAGTCTACAAATGCTTTGTTGGGTGGTCAATAGATTTAGAGGGGCCCTGGTTGTATGTAAGATGTCGGGGTAGATAAAGAAGGGTAAACGAATGCTGTATTGGATGTTTAATGCATTCAGAGGGGCAACAGATAGATATGAGGGGTCAGGGGTAGATATGGGGTTTACCTATAAGTTGTTGGGTGGTCAATGAATTTAGAGGGACACTGGGTAATTATAAATGATAACAGGTCAGGTGTAGATGTAGGGTCTACAGATGCATTGCAGGGTGGTCAAGACCCTAGTTATATTTAAGGGGTCGGGGCTAGATAAAGAGGGGTGAACAGATGATGTGATGTTCAATAGATTTAGAGGGGCCATAGATAATTATAATGGATTGAGGGTAGATGTGGGGGTCTACCGATGCTTTGTTGACTGGTTGATGAAATTAGACTGGTGCTAGATGGATATCATGGGTCAGGGTAGATGTGGGGTCTCTGTTGGATAGTCGATGGATTCAGAGGGGCACCACAAGGATGGTAGAAAAAGGGGGCAAAAGATGCTAAATATAATGTGCCCCATTGATAGTTGGCCACTGTTGACCATCATTGGCCACCTTGGTTGCTGCTCAGACTTGAAGGTCCAATCCAATTTTTGGAAGCCAAAATTATTTAAGCCAATGGTGACACACATACTGGGGAGAAGCTTCCTATACTTTCATTCTCATTCATTTTTTTTATAACATCCAAAAACAGCCGTTCACTTCCATCACAGGCTTTAGAGAGAGAGAGAAAGTCAAGCCTTTGGATCTTCCTCCTCCGTTCATACATATTATAATCTAATTTTTCTTTTTTTTTTTAATTATTATTTCTGTATTACAAAATAAATAACATGCTTTGATAAAAAGTCTTTAAACCCCTTTCACCTGGGGCCTGGTGACCTCCATAAGCAGATACTGGAGCTGGGCGACCAGAGCTGGACTGTTTCCAGGCATTGAGTTCACATTCACCGTGTCGGCCATGTTGGCTTAGGGCAAGGTGGAGGGCGGGGTGTGCTGATTATACCGCCATTACCCTGCTCCGCTGATCCCTCACCTCTTGCCAATGCATAGCCGGTATAATTAAAGCTTTGATAGAAGAGGGAGGGAAAAGCAATGGTGACAGACCACTGAGAAGAAAGTCCTAAAATACTCTCATGACAACCAAAACTTGTTTAGGTATTTTTTTTTTTTATATGGCGTGCAAAATCTAAACCCTGAAAAGAAAATACATTTTAAAGCTTTCCTATGCATGCCTAAAGTAAGGGGGAACCGGATATCACAGCACAGAATGAACCAGCTAAAGCCTCCTGTTGGGAGAAAGGGCCTGCTGCCATGGGCTGTGGCCAAGACTAGGTAGGGGAAGGTGAGTATTTCTCACTGCAGAGTTGGACATATTTCTTATCAGATATGGCATCTGCTGCTGTATACATTATATAAAAAGAAGGACCTTCATCTTAAAGGGCCTACTCCCAAAAATGAAGCTCAAACACTGCCATTCTCCCAAAATGCCGGATACAATAGTACCGGCCATCATAACTTATAGGTGTCCCTTGGACCAGTTTACACGTTGTGGTGGCTGGTATTTCACTTGCTAGCACCCCCTGGTGGCATGCTGGATGATTTGACCTGGATCTTGCCACCATCTGGGATGGGGTGAACAGAACTGAATCGTCATGATCTGCGCCGAATCAGGCAGCAACATCAAGAATGGGGGAGTATTCGTTGGACCTGTTTTTTTTGTTCATTGGTGGTTCAGCAGCTGACAACGTGTTTACTTGTTTTTTTAATACATCCAACCACAGGGGTGGAGCCACTGAGCCACCAATGATTGAATGTATTCAAAAAATGGAGTTGACCAATCATATCTGGTATAAAGACAGCTTACTATTTGATACGACAGCTTGTTTCTTTTCTATAGTTCACCTCTGGCAGAATGGGCCCCACCCACCTAGCTAAGTGAGCCAATCAGCATCCTCAGACATGAGGTCAGTGCGATAGCCTCTAATTCCCTTACTAATGTGGGCGGGTCCCGGCCCCACCCAGACGGCCTGGCAACTATGTTCATATGGCAGCAAGATGGTTTCAAGGAGGGCTTTGCAGGTTACGTCTGATATAATGACAGGTTCCCTGTATAAATAATTTCTCTTCTATTAACTCTGAACCCCCGAGAGGTTTATTGAGTCCAGAGTCTGAGTACGCTTTAAGGCTTGGAGTCATTAGACCTGATTCAGCAGGCCTGTTCACATTCACCGGGCAGCTCCGACTAAGGTATCTCATCAGAAGCAACCAATGTCTTCCAAGAAAGCAAGCAAGCACTCCTTGTAAGCAAGAAAGACAGGCTTCCGTAATTCGGGGTCACCATCCAGGTCCCCATCTTCACCCCATGACCTCTGGTGAAGCGTGAGCCTGAAGACACATTTGGATGCAATGTAGCGGTGATCCTTGTAGAAGTCTTTGATTTGGGTGGGAGAAAATAAATGTGTCGTCTTGGGTAAGCAAAGGACTTTTAGGGGGTTAAAGGGTTACTCGTGTCAGTGGTCTGTGACCGGTTACGGTTCTCGGTCCATCCTGTCCAGGCCTTCAGGCTTCCAGCTGCAACAAAAAGAAAGTCAACTTAATTGTACTCACCGTAAATGTTATTTCAATTACCAATTATTTAATTTAATTCAATTATTTTAATTACAATAATTACAATAATACAAATTAACAGATTTACAAGCCTGGAAGAGGAAAGTAAAGCTCACTGCAGTAATGGGGGTTGCGGGGAGAGGGTTTCCAACAGGGTTTAGGTCAGTTAATGGAGTTATAGTTCCATGGACTTTCACAAAGACCTCGGATCAGGGTAGGAGAATACCTTCTTACCTGGCCGTCCCTCCTGTGCCAATCATTTCTCTCCTATGAGAAGCTGGCTGTGGCATGTGTATGGAGTTATTATTGTATAATGGTCATTATTATCTATGGGTGTCTTGGTAAACAGGAATTTCTATTTGTCTTAGAGCAAATATCACCCCCAACAATGTGCTCTGATGTAGGGTGGTGTGTGTGTGTGTAGTGTGTTCTGGTGTGGTGTGTGTGTGTGTGTGTGTGTGTGTGTGTGTGTGTGTGTGTGTGTGTGTAGTGTGTCCTGGTGTGGTGTGTGTGTAGTGTGTTCTGGTGTGTTGTTGTGTGGTCAGGTGTGGTGTGTGTGTGTGATCTGGTGTGTTGTAGTGTATAGTGTGGTTTGCTGTAGGGTAGTGTGGTGTGTTCTATGGTGGTCTGAAGTGGTGTAGTGTGATGTGTTCTGGTGCATTGTAGATTGGTGTGCTATAGTGTGGTATGGCCTGGGGTGGTGTGGTACAGTGCAGTGCAGTTTGGTTTAGTGTCATGTGGTGTAGTGAAGTGTGGTGTGGTCTGGGTTAGTGGTGTAGTCTGCTGTGTTCTGGTGTGTGGTGTGGGCTGGTGTAGTGTGGTATAGTGTGATGTGGTGCGGTGTAGTGTGAGGTGTGGGTTGGAGTAGTGGTGTAGTTTGCTGTGGTCTGGTGTAGTGTGGTATAGTGTGGTGTGGTGCGGTGTAGTGTGAGGTGTGGGTTGGAGTAGTGGTGTAGTCTGCTGTGGTCTGGTGTAGTGTGGTATAGTGTGGTGTGGTGCGGTGTAGTGTGAGGTGTGGGTTGGAGTAGTGGTGTAGTTTGCTATGGTCTGGTGTAGTGTGGTATAGTGTGGTGTGGTGCGGTGTAGTGTGAGGTGTGGGTTGGAGTAGTGGTGTAGTTTGCTGTGGTCTGGTGTAGTGTGGTATAGTGTGACGTGGTGCGGTGTAGTGTGAGGTGTGGGTTGGAGTAGTGGTGTGGTTTGCTGTGGTCTAGTGTAGTGTGGTATAGTGTGATGTTGTGTGGTGTAGTATGAGGTGTGGTCTGGGTTAGTGGTGTAGTCTGCTGTGTTCTGGTGTGTGGTGTGGTCTGGTGTAGTGTGGTATAGTGTGATGTTGTGCGGTGTAGTGTGAGGTGTAGTCTGGTTTAGTGGTGTAGTCTGTTGTGGCTTGGTGTGTTTTGTGGTCTGGTGTAGTGTGATATAGTGTGATGTGGTGTAGTGTGAGGTGTGGTCTGTGGTAGTGGTGTAGTCTGCTGTGGTCTGGTGTAGTGTGGTATAGTGTGTTGTGGTGCGGTGTAGTGTGAGATGTGGTCTGGAGTAGTGGTGTAGTCTGCTGTGGTCTGGTGTGTGGTGTGGTCTGGTGTAGTGTGGTATAGTGTGTTGTGGTGCGGTGTAGTGTGAGATGTGGTCTGGAGTAGTGGTGTAGTCTGCTGTGGTCTGGTGTGTGGTGTGGTCTGGTGTAGTGTGGTATAGTGTGTTGTGGTGCGGTGTAGTGTGAGATGTGGTCTGGAGTAGTGGTGTAGTCTGCTGTGGTCTGGTGTGTGGTGTGGTCTGGTGTAGTGTGGTATAGTGTGTTGTGGTGCGGTGTAGTGTGAGATGTGGTCTGGAGTAGTGGTGTAGTCTGCTGTGGTCTGGTGTAGTATAGTATTGTGTGATGTGGTGCAGTGTAGTGTTGTTTAGTGTAGTGTAGTGCAATGTAGTGTAGTGTAATTGTAACTTCTGGTGTGCGTTGCAGTGTGGATTGCATTTCAAGCATTAATACACAAAAAAGTGCAAAATAATGTTCTTCCCACAAATCACCAGTACCTGGGATCATCATATATCCAATTAGATAATGATATTTTTTTAAGTTTGGAAATAACAGCATCCTATGGGCTATGCTAAATAATTTGCCAATGTTGCCTGCATAGCCCATAGGGTTCTGTTGTTTCTGAACAGGTACAGGTCATTTTTGGGGAAAATGGGTAGAAAAAACATTTTTTGCACACTTTTTATAAAAGCTAAAAAGCTCACCGAAATACTAGGTACAATTCACACTGCAAAGCACACCGGAACTCACAATGGCTTCACCAAATATTTAGCATGAACCCCATAGTGTGGTGCAGTGCAGTGTAGTGTAGTGTAGAGCAATATAGTGTATTGTGGTCTGATGTGGTGTGGTCTGGTGTAGTGTGGCGTAATCTGCTGTGGTCTGGTGTGGTATAGTGTAATATGGTGTGGGTGGTGCAGTGCGGTGCAGTACAGTGTAGTGCTATGTAGTGTAAGGTCTTGTGTAATCTGATCTGGTTTGTTGTGATGTAGTGTGGTGTGATCTGGTGTAGTATAGTATAATACAGTGTGGCGCAGTGCAGTGTTGTTATGTCCCACGACGTGTGTTTTATATTTCCCAGGGTAACTGTTCAGTATAATGTTTATTTCCATAGGCTAGTATTGTGTCTTTAATCCCCTTTGTTCCTTCCTGGCTCCCTTAGTCTTGCTGTGATGCAAGTAGCTTCTCCCTTCTTCCCTCAGCTATTTCTAGTTTGTCATCCAAGCAGTGAACACCTGCTGCTCACTTCTGCAGCTACAGTCTTTCTACCTACTGCTGTGTATGGGTTATATCACAAGTTTTCCAGCTCCATTGAACATACATGTGAAGATTTCTGCTGTGAGAAGTTTTGCTGCAAGATTCTGTACTGAAATAAAGCGTTTGAAACATGATCTTCGGGCAGTTAAGTAAGCTATCTGCCAAGCCTTATGGAGTAAAGAAACATCCATCACAGACACACAAGGAATGTGTAGCTGTCAACAGGATTCCCATTACTGCCATCTGGTGAGTCAGAATAAGTGTAGTGTAGCGCAATGTAGTGTAGTGTGGTCTGCTGTGGTCTGTTGTGATGTAGTGTGATGTGATATATATAGTGTGTTGTGGTCTAGTGGGGAATAGATGGCTGTGGTCTGGCATAAGTGCAAGATTTTTTTTTTTTTTTTTTTTTTTTTTTTTTTTTTCTTTAGTTATTTCTTTTTTATTATTTTTATTTTCTACTTCTATTCCTATTTTCTATCTTTTTTTTTATTTTTATTATATTTTATTAGTTTTCTTCTCTTATTAGATATAGTAGATGAAGTATCTTAGGTTGTTGATTTAGACTGACTAGTGATATATGATAATGTATAAATATGTTAAATGTCTAAGATAATGATGATTGTAACATATATGTTATATATGTGTATATAAAAATGAGATAAGGAAGGAAAGAAAAAAAAAGAGAAAATAAAGAATTTCAAAAAAAAAAAAAAAGATTGCTGTAGGGTGAGGCAGTGAGGGCTTGAGGAATGTGTAATGTCCAATTGGGTGGGTGGAGGTGGGGTCATAGGAAGACTGCCTTGTACCATGATCTCCTTTAAAGTGGACCAACACCCAGGGGGAATCGGCCCGGGAAACTATAAGATTCCCGGGCCGATCAGATCCCTCCCCGCGGGGCATCCAAAATCGGGATGTCCCGCGGGGTGAAACCCCCCAGGAAGCCCACAAACCTTACCTTAACCCCGTTCCAACGGCGCAGGCGCTTGTACGTGCATACCACAGCGGCTCTGAGCGCTCTGATTGGACGAGCGCCTGCGTAGGAGCGTGGTGAGGTGAGTGTTTCTGGGTGTTCTGGGGGGTTTCACACAGCGGGGCACCCCCAATTGGGGTGCCCAACCGAAGTGGACCAAAACCCAGGATAGTCAAAATCCTGGGTGTTGGTCCACTTTAATCTCGCGTAGTAGGAGTAGGAGTAGCTGTAGGGGTAGTAGTAGTTATACGAGGTGTGGCAAGTAGGTAGTAGGAGTAGGAGTAGCTGTAGGGGTAGTAGTAGTTATACAAGGTGTGGCAAGTAGGTAGTAGGAGTAGGAGTAGCTGTAGGGGTAGTAGTAGTTATACGAGGTGTGGCAAGTAGGTAGTAGGAGTAGCTGTAGGGGTAGTAGTAGTTATACGAGGTGTGGCAAGTAGGTAGTAGGAGTAGCTGTAGGGGTAGTAGTAGTTATACGAGGTGTGGCAAGTAGGTAGTAGGAGTAGGAGTAGCTGTAGGGGTAGTAGTAGTTATACGAGGTGTGGCAAGTAGGTAGTAGGAGTAGGAGTAGCTGTAGGGGTAGTAGTAGTTATACGAGGTGTGGCAAGTAGGTAGTAGGAGTAGGAGTAGCTGTAGGGGTAGTAGTAGTTATATGAGGTGTGGCAAGTAGGTAGTAGGAGTAGGAGTAGCTGTAGGGGTAGTAGTAGTTATACGAGGTGTGGCAAGTAGGTAGTAGGAGTAGGAGTAGCTGTAGGGGTAGTAGTAGTTATACGAGGTGTGGCAAGTATAACAGGTTACATAAAGCCAGGCTCCACCATGGCTGCTCAGCACAGGATGCTGGTGACTTTTGAGGGCCACTTACCTGGCTGCCCCAAGCCCCCGTGACTCAGCTATTCTTGTGCTTGCACCCCCAGGCAGTTGTCCTTGGTCTCCGTTGTTATTGCTAAGTAGTCCGATCTGTGGAGGAAAGAAAAAAGGTTACAGGGAGGGTCATGCTAATTATTGGGTGAAATAGGATGCAGGTTACAACCCACAATGCCCACTGCAAGTCACACTGGCTTCACTAAGTATTTAGTCTGACCCCCAATGTATCACCTGAGTTGTAATGTCACCACCAGCAGAAGACAAGGTGAGCTTTCAGTGCGGCCTACACACACTGGAATATAATCTGCACATACTATGAAAAGTTTCCCCCTCTTAGGGAGAGCAGCATTCACCCTAGACTTCTTTATCTCACCTAAAATAAATTCTGACCCTATCACTTCTACTCTTCGCTTAGAAATCTTCTCTGCCTCACTCAGTTCTCCAACTCAGGGACTTCTCTATCACACTTGGAGTACTACATCTAGAGCAGATGTACTCAACTAGCAGACCTCGGTCACAATCCGGACCTGGGCTGCCAATTGTCCAGACAGCAAAGGAGACGATGCATATGCAGCGCGGCTCGGTCTTTGGGTCCCCGCTGGAGTAATCGAGCAGCCTGTTTCTCTCTGCAGACTGGTATTGTAACCAGCGGGGGCGTAATGACGGGGCGCGCAAGGTGGAAGAGTCCAGGCAAGCTGGCAAGCTGCCACAGGAGCCACAGGATTTTGTATAAGGGGCCGAACCGCCGTCAGATGCTGTAATGGGGCTCACCTCTGCCTTGTGACCTCTGCTTCCTGACTGGCCGCCCCACATCCTCCCACTATGCACTGATCCTTCTCTGTCAACTCTCACTGCCTTTCCCGCTGCAGTCACATCTGAGTGCTCCTGCTGCCCTCTCTATGACCCCCCTATGAGATGTGACGCTGACACCCTTTGTGTCACGGATCAGGTGTGGATCCGCTTTAACTGTGGGACCGATGGCGGGTACCGTGTCAGGGGAGCGAAGTCTAAGGGGCCACCGGTATTCACCAGAGCCCACCGCAAGGCAGGTTGGTCTTGTGCGGCGAGTGACCCCCAGGTTGCTACCCCCCAACAGCGGCCCAGACCCACAGTCAGCCGAGGTTCAGCAAGGTACACAAGTGGCAGGCAAAAGGCGTAGTAAGTACAGGCAGAGATCGGGGCTGGCAGCACAGGTTCGCGGTAAAGGTGAGTAGCCGAGGTCGGGGCAGGCAGCAAAGGTTCAGAGTCGGGGACAGGCAGAGGTCGGTACACAGGTGAGCAATCCAAGCATGGAGAGACCAAGATCTGGCACTGAAGGAAGGAAGTGCCTCTTTAAATAGGAGAAGTGGATGTAGGCTTGGATGACCAAGCACCAATCAGTGCTGTACAGGCCCTTTAAATCTCAGGAATCCAGTGCGCTCGCCCTCTAGTGGACGGAGACGTGCGCGCACCTGAGCATGCGAGAAGGAAGCATGGGGGGAAGGGAGACAGCTGGGAACAGCCATGAGGGAAGTGCTGCAAAATGGTTGACGGCTGGATGCAGCCATGGAGGTAAGTGAAGTGCTGCTAGATGGGCGTGCAGCGCTCGCCCTAACACTTTGTATACCTGCAACACCGTCTTACTTTGCTGTGTGACACACCACTGTATTGGTGCTGTTACACAGTTAATATTTCATTATTGCAGATGGTATCCACATAGTTTATTCTTGTACTGTTTCCTATGGACATTTCTATAGTTAGTTATGCCGCCATCTTACGATTTTTTTGGTAATGCACTTGTTTCATGTTCCTCAGAGCTATGACTCATTTCCTTTTGTCTAAACCACTCCCATGCTCTCCAGTGCAGCATTTCCTGTATCATTATTGATTTTCTTTCTGCCTTATGTATCAGGCACACATGTATCCTGCATGCTACTCTAATGAAAGCATCATCTTTTGACCGCATAATAGATCTGTATTATGCCTGAAGAAGAAGCTTGAACAGCTTCGAAAGCTTGCATTTTCAATCTTATTGAGTTAGCCAATAAATGGTATTACCTTAACCTTGGATTTCCTGCTTAAATCGATGGCTAACACGGTACAACAACTTACTGACGACCGCATAATACTGAAATCCATTCATTCCGCTGTATCCCATTGTTGGACAGAATAAATCGGCTTTATGGATGAACACAGTATTGGTGAGTTCAGCTATCTGATAAGGATTGTCCGAAGCGTTTTGTCTATTTACACAGGCCAGGCATAGAGGTCTTACAAGGGATAGATCGCTATCACAACCATCTGAGTCAGAATATTATTCCCTATGCAGAGCTTCGCCAACCTAATTGAAACACTTCACTTTACTTGGAAAACCTCTCCAGCTTATTTGGAGAGCTTCTGCTCCTCTTGAAGCGGCTTTCCATGTAATTTCTTAATTTCACTTGGCACACATGGTATGTTTCCTAAATATCATCTGGAGGCCTTTACCATGCCTAAAGAGCTAATCTCCCTCACTTGTTCTCCATCTTACTTGGAGCTTTTCTCCATCTCACTTAAAGGACTTCTCCACCCAGATTGGAGCTCTTCTCCACCTCTTCTTCATCTCACTTGGAGGACTAATCCAACCCACTTGAAGTATTTCACTTTCTCACTTGGAGGATTTCTCCACCTAACTTGGAAAACTTCTTCACCTTACCTGAAGGACTCTTTCATCTCGACTGGAGTACAGGAGCTGTAGAGTATCTCTACGCTAAGTGAAGGACTTTCACTTTGAATACCTCTCCATCTACAGTAGCTACGTCATTTGAAGGACTTCACCTAACTTAGAGGACTTTTACATTTTGGAAATACTTCCTACCAAATGTGGAGAACTTTTTCATATCATTTGGGGAACTTCTTAAAGTCTCATTCAAAGAGCTTCTTCGCCACTCGTAAAGATCATTTTCATCTTACTTGGAAGACTGATCCAACCAACTTGAAGAACTTCCCTGCCTCAATTGGAGGATTTCTCCACCTCATTTGGAGCATATCTTCACCTCACCCAAAGGACTTTCCTATCGTGTCGAAACTGGAGCTGGCGAACTCTTCCAGAACTTTCTATTCCACCTTACTTCGAAAGCTTCTACTCCTTCTGTTAAGTTTCCCTACCTTATTTGAAGAACTTTGCCTCACTTGTGGCACTTTTACATCTTAATTAAAGAACTTTATTACTGCAATTGGGGAGCTTCTTCACGTCACTTGAAGGACATTTTCATCTTATTTAAAAAACTTTGCAACTTCTATAGATCTTCTGCATGTCACTTGGAGGACTAATCCGCCCCACTTGGATACATTTTCCCCCTAACATAGAAAATGTCTACTCTTTACTTGAGGAACCTCCCACACCTCACTTGGGGACCTAATCCAATCCACTTGGAGAACCTCTCAGCCTCACTTGTATAACTTTTCTGCCAGCACTTGGGGCATTATTTCATCTCACTTGTAGAACCCTCCCCACCCACTTATATTACTTCTCCATCTCATTCTGAAGAAGTCTGTAAAAGCTCAGGAACTGATGAGCAAGATTATAAATTATTTGTCAGCAAAAGTGGACCAAATCCCACAGTCTATAAAATTTTCCAAGCCACTTGATTCCCTCACCCTGGGGCATCTTGAATTAGGATGCCCCGCTGTGTGAACCCCCCAGGTTGCCCAGTATACTCACCTTCAGCCGCCCTGATATCTCTTTAGTAGGGCGCATGCCCACACCAGGCATTTGTGAATGGCCGGCACAGGCATGCTACTTAGAGGGTAACAGGGATGCGGCTCCAGCACTCAGCACCGCTTGGCTAGACTCGGCTCCTTAGATCAGCCAAGCCAAGAACGCGTCAGTGCAGTCGAGCGCACAGACTAGACCAAAGGTCGCACTTGCACAGTAGGACCGGGGAAAGGTGAGTCAGTTCGGGTGACCTGGGGGGTTTCACAAAGCGGGACATCCCCAATCAGGGTGCCCTGGGGGCAAGGAACCAAAATGCAGCATAGTCAAAATCCTGCGTTTTGGTCCACTTTAACATTTGGTTCATATCTGAGAGTGTGAGGGTGCAACAAAATATTTCACCACTAGGTGGTGATAGCTGTCAACCAATAAAAGCAAGGAAGGGAGTTGGGCAGAGGTAACATAGAGGACGGTACAGAACATATAGATGTAGGAAATGTTACCGTGCAGAGGACTGTAAGCCGATCTCCACCAATCAGAGCTCAACAGCTGTGAAGAAATGTATATTATATATAGGACGAGGCACTTACGCGTTTTCCAGCACAGCCTCCTCCCCCGCGGCGGCGATCTTGCGGTAACAGTAGATCATTTCCGCCACCAGCCATATGGTCAGCACCACTATGAGCACGTACATCATGATCTCCGACACAATGGAGGCCAGGTCTCTGTTTCCTGCAGAGGAGACAGAGGAGGGTGGTGATCAGTGCTGTCTCCTATCAGCTGACTCTTTCTTACTTCTTCTTTCATCCCCAAATCTCTAGCTTCAGACGTTCCTCTCTCTCGTTCCTGCTCCCAGATTACCTCTACCCCCAAAATCATAGCCATTTAATTATTCACACTTACACCCTCCTTTCTCTCTCCCCTTCCCTCCATCTCACATTGCTCATTGTTTATTTCTTCCCCCATCCCCTTCTACTTCCCTTCTACTCTCCTTTGAATTCCCATTCTCTTTCTCTCCATCTTTCTTTATTCATCTATTTTGCTATTGTCTTTCCATCTCTCTTCTTCACATCCCCCCCACGCTTGTTCTATCACCCTCTTTTTAACCTCACTTTCCCAATTTTCTTCCTCTCTCTCCTCCCCCATCTCCCTATTTTCCACCTTCCCCTATACTCTTCCTTCAACACCCTCTATTCTCTTCCTTTCACCCCCCTCTATTCTTCCTTCATATCTCTCCCCCTAACTTTCACCTCCATTTCTCTATCATCTCTGTCTCTTTCACCTCTCCTTAACGCCTCTCCATCTCTCTCTCACTCTTTCACCTCCCCTCCATTCTTCTTCTATCTCTAACTCTCTCATTTAGCTCCCCTCTATTCCTTCTCCATGTCTTTCTCTCTTTCACCTACCCTCCATTCCTCTTACATCTCTCTCTCTTTGACCTCCATTCATCTTCTATTGCTCACTTTGATTTCCACTCATCTTCAATATCTCTCTTTGATCTACATTAATCTTCCATCTCTCTCTCTCTTTGACCTCCACCCATCTTCCATTGCTCTCTTTGACCTCCACTCATCTTCGATTCCTCTCTCTATTTGACCCCCACTCATCTTCTATTCCTCTCTCTTTGATCTCCGCTCATCGTCCACCTCTCTCTCTTTGATCCCCACTCATCTTTCATCTCTCTCTCTTTGATCTACACTCATCTTCCATCTCTCTATTTGACATCCACTCATCTTCTATTCCTCTCTCTTTGACCTCCACTTATCTTCAATCTCTCTCTCTTTGACCTCCACTCATCTTCCACCTCTCTTTGATCTCCACTCATCTTCCATCTCTCTCTCTTTGACCACTTCCAGGAACAATACTCAAACTTCCCAGAACGATACACACACTTCCTGGAACGATACACACACTTCCCGGAACAATACACACACTTCCTGGAACAATACACACACTTCCTGGAACAATACACACACTTCCTGGAACGATACACACACTTCCTGGAACGATACACACACTTCCCGGAACAATACACACACTTCCTGGAACGATACACACACTTCCCGGAACAATACACACACTTCCTGGAACAATACACACACTTCCTGGAACAATACAAACACTTTCTGGAACAATACACACACTTCCTGGAACGATACAAACACTTTCTGGAACAATACACACACTTCCTGGAACAATACACACACTTCCTGGAACAATACACACACTTCCTGGAACGATACAAACACTTTCTGGAACAATACACACACTTCCTGGAACAATACAAACACTTTCTTGAACAATACACACACTTCCTGGAACAATACAAACACTTTCTGGAACAATACACACACTTCCCGGAACAATACACACACTTCCCGGAACAATACACACACTTCCCGGAACAATACACACACTTCCCGGAACAATACACACACTTTCGGGAACAATACACACACTTCCCGGAACAATACTCACACTTCCCGGAACAATACACACACTTCCCGGAACAATACACACACTTCCCGGAACAATACACACACTTCCCGGAACAATACACACACTTCCCGGAACAATACTCACACTTCCCGGAACAATACACACACTTCCCGGAACAATACACACACTTCCTGGAACAATACACACACTTCCCGGAACAATACTCACACTTCCCGGAACAATACACACACTTCCCGGAACAATACACACACTTCCTGGAACAATACACACACTTCCCGGAACAATACACGCACTTCCCGGAACAATACACACACTTCCCGGAACAATACACACACTTCCCGGAACAATACACGCCCTTCAGTGAACAATACACAGATATCAGTCTCACCTACGTCCACCACCACCACGTTGATATATTTGGTGACATTGGTGTTGTATTCATGGCTCTCAAAGGTGAGGGTGCGGTTGACTCGGCACATGTATTCGCCCTGGTGGTCATGGGTGACATTAGTGATGACAACAGACATGTCCTGCAGGTCTTCAGAGTGGGCGCTGCCATTCCACTTTAGTCGCCCGGTGAAGCGGTCATCCAGGATCTGCTCGTCCGGCCACTGATAGAGCATGATCTGCATCACAATGAGAGAAGGTCATTAAAACCACCCTATACATCAAGTATTAGCTTCCAGCAATTTAATGGGACAGTCTACCCAAAACTGATATACATTATAAAGAATTAATGCTCTATTACAGTCTGCTATGCAAGATTATGGGGGGCTCTATCACAGTCTGCTATGCCAGATTATGGGGGGCTCTATCACAGTCTGCTATGCAAGATGATGGGGGGGGGGCTCTATCACAGTCTGCTATGAGATGATGGGGGGGCTCTATCACACTCTGCTATGCAAGATGATGGGGGCTCTGTCACTGTTGGCGATGGAAGATGATGGGGTCTCTGTCACCATCTGCTATGGAAGATGATGGGGGCTCTATCACACTCTGCTATGCAAGATGATGGGGGCTCTGTCACTGTTGGCGATGGAAGATGATGGGGGCTCTGTCACACTCTGCTATGAAAGATTATGGGGGCTCTGTCACACTCTGCTATGGAAGATGATGGGGGCTCTGTCACACTCTGCTATGGAAGATGATGGGGGTTCTGTCACACTCTGCTATGGAAGATGATGGGGGCTCTGTCACAATCTGCTATGGAAGATGATGGCGGGCTCTGTCACACTCTGTTATGGAAGATGATGGGGGCTCTGTCACACTCTGCTATGGAAGATGATGGGGGCTCTGTCACAATCTGCTATGGAAGATTATGGGGGGCTCTGTCACAGTCTGCTATGGAAGATGATGGGGGCTCTGTCACAGTCTGCTATGGAAGATGATGGGAGCTCTGTCACACTCTGCTATGGAAGATGATGGGGGCTCTATCACACAGTCTGCTATGGAAGATGATGGGGGGGCTCTATCACACTCTGCTATGGAAGATGATGGGAGCTCTGTCACACTCTGCTATGGAAGATGATGGGAGCTCTGTCACACTCTGCTATGGAAGATGATGGGAGCTCTGTCACACTCTGCTATGGAAGATGATGGGAGCTCTGTCACACTCTGCTATGGAAGATGATGGGGGGCTCTGTCACACTCTGCTATGGTAACGAATGGGGATCTGTCACACTCTGCTATGGAAGATTATGGGGGGCTCTGTCACACTCTGCTATGGCAGATGATGAGGGCTCTGTCACACTCTGCTATGGAAGATGATGGGGGCTCTGTCACAATCTGCTATGGAAGATGATGGGGGCTCTGTCACAATCTGCTATGGAAGATTATGGGGGGCTCTGTCACACTCTGCTATGGCAGATGATGGGGGCTCTGTCACACTCTGCTATGGAAGATGATGGGGGCTCTGTCACAATCTGCTATGGAAGATGATAGGGGCTCTGTCACAATCTGCTATGGAAGATGATGGGAGCTCTGTCACACTCTGCTATGGCAGATGATGGGAGCTCTGTCACACTCTGCTATGGCAGATGATGGGAGCTCTGTCACACTCTGCTATGGCAGATGATAGGGGCTCTGTCACAGTCTGTTATGAAAGATGATGGGGGTCTCTGTCACACTCTACTATGGAAGATGATGGGGGCTCTGTCACACTCTGCTTTGAAAGATGATGGAGGGCTCCGTCACACTCTCCTATGGAAGATGATGGGGGCTCTGTCACACTCTGCTATCAAAGATGATGGGGGCTCTGTCACAGTCTGCTATGGAAGATGATGGGGGCTCTGTCACAGTCTGCTTTGAAAGATGATGGAGGGCTCCGTCACACTCTCCTATGGAAGATGATGGGGGCTCTGTCACACTCTGCTATGAAAGATGATGGAGGGCTCCATCACACTCTCCTATGGAAGATGATGGGGGCTCTGTCACACTCTGCTATGAAAGATGATGGGGGCTCTGTCACAGTCTGCTATGGGGATGATGGGGGCTCTGTCACACTCTGCTATGAAAGATGATGGAGGGCTCCGTCACACTCTCCTGTGGAAGATGATGGGGGCTCTGTCACACTCTGCTATGAAAGATGATGGGGGCTCTGTCACAGTCTGCTATGGGGATGATGGGGGCTCTGTCACACTCTCCTATGGAAGATAATGGGGGCTCTGTCACACTCTGCTATGGAAGATGATGGGGGCTCTGTCACACTCTGCTATGAAAGATGATGGTGGTCTCTGTCACACTCTGCTATGGAAGATGATGGGGGTCTCTGTCACAGTCTGCTATGGAAGATGATGGGGGTCTCTGTCACAGTCTGCTATGGAAGATGATGGGGGTCTCTGTCACAGTCTGCTATGGAAGATGATGGGGGCTCTGTCACAGTCTGCTATGGAAGATGATGGGGGCTCTGTCACAGTCTTCGATGAAAGATGATGGGGGCTCTGTCACAGTCTTCGATGAAAGATGATGGGAGCTCTGTCACAGTCTGCTATGGAAGATGATGGGGGACTCTGTCACAGTCTGCTATGGAAGATGATGGGGGACTCTGTCACAGTCTGCTATGGAAGATGATAGGGGACTCTGTCACAGTCTGCTATGGAAGATGATGGGGACTCTGTCACAGTCTGCTATGGAAGATGATGGGGGACTCTGTCACAGTCTGCTATGGAAGATGATGGGGGACTCTGTCACACTCTGCTATGGAAGATGATGGGGACTCTGTCACAGTCTGCTATGGAAGATGATGGGGGACTCTGTCACACTCTGCTATGGCAGATGATGGGAGCTCTGTCACACTCTGCTATGGCAGATGATGGGAGCTCTGTCACACTCTGCTATGGCAGATGATAGGGGCTCTGTCACAGTCTGTTATGAAAGATGATGGGGGTCTCTGTCACACTCTACTATGGAAGATGATGGGGGCTCTGTCACACTCTGCTTTGAAAGATGATGGAGGGCTCCGTCACACTCTCCTATGGAAGATGATGGGGGCTCTGTCACACTCTGCTATCAAAGATGATGGGGGCTCTGTCACAGTCTGCTATGGAAGATGATGGGGGCTCTGTCACAGTCTGCTTTGAAAGATGATGGAGGGCTCCGTCACACTCTCCTATGGAAGATGATGGGGGCTCTGTCACACTCTGCTATGAAAGATGATGGAGGGCTCCATCACACTCTCCTATGGAAGATGATGGGGGCTCTGTCACACTCTGCTATGAAAGATGATGGGGGCTCTGTCACAGTCTGCTATGGGGATGATGGGGGCTCTGTCACACTCTGCTATGAAAGATGATGGAGGGCTCCGTCACACTCTCCTGTGGAAGATGATGGGGGCTCTGTCACACTCTGCTATGAAAGATGATGGGGGCTCTGTCACAGTCTGCTATGGGGATGATGGGGGCTCTGTCACACTCTCCTATGGAAGATAATGGGGGCTCTGTCACACTCTGCTATGGAAGATGATGGGGGCTCTGTCACACTCTGCTATGAAAGATGATGGTGGTCTCTGTCACACTCTGCTATGGAAGATGATGGGGGTCTCTGTCACAGTCTGCTATGGAAGATGATGGGGGTCTCTGTCACAGTCTGCTATGGAAGATGATGGGGGTCTCTGTCACAGTCTGCTATGGAAGATGATGGGGGCTCTGTCACAGTCTGCTATGGAAGATGATGGGGGCTCTGTCACAGTCTTCGATGAAAGATGATGGGGGCTCTGTCACAGTCTTCGATGAAAGATGATGGGAGCTCTGTCACAGTCTGCTATGGAAGATGATGGGGGACTCTGTCACAGTCTGCTATGGAAGATGATGGGGGACTCTGTCACAGTCTGCTATGGAAGATGATAGGGGACTCTGTCACAGTCTGCTATGGAAGATGATGGGGACTCTGTCACAGTCTGCTATGGAAGATGATGGGGGACTCTGTCACAGTCTGCTATGGAAGATGATGGGGGACTCTGTCACACTCTGCTATGGAAGATGATGGGGACTCTGTCACAGTCTGCTATGGAAGATGATGGGGGACTCTGTCACAGTCTGCTATGGAAGATGATGGGGGCTCTGTCACACTCTGCTATGGAAGATGATGGGGGCTCTGTCACACTCTGCTATGCAAGATGATGGGGGGCTCTGTCACAGTCTGCTATGGAAGATGATGTGGGACTCTGTCACAGTCTGCTATGGAAGATGATGGGGGACTCTGTCACAGTCTGCTATGGAAGATGATGGGGGACTCTGTCGCAGTCTGCTATGGAAGATGATGTGGGACTCTGTCACAGTCTGCTATGGAAGATGATGGGGGACTCTGTCACAGTCTGCTATGGAAGATGATGGGGGACTCTGTCGCAGTCTGCTATGGAAGATGATGGGGGCTCTGTCACAGTCTGCTATGGGACGATGGGGTTTGCTTTGCCACACAGTCTGCTATGGGGATGATTGGGTTTGTTCTGCCCCTAGAGGATTGTCTGACAATTGCCTATTGTTTTAGGTGCCCTTTATAGCTGTTTTAGTTTAGCCATCAGTCCAGGCTTTTATGTGTCATTCAGCAGGGCACAGAAAAATAATCTATGTTATGTTAACGCAGTTGATATAAAGATGAGCTTTATATTTATAGGCTGTGTTGGTGACTACACTCAAGTTGTCTCTGTCGAAATAAACCTCTTTGAAGTGTTTGCAGCTGTCAGCAGCACATCAGCTGGTAACCGGCGCTGTCAGTGCGCACAAGTCACAGAAAGGTGGCGGCAGATTCTCAGGAAGGCTTCCTTGTTTGTCTTAATACAAGAAAGCGAACCTGTCGTAAGCCCTGGCAGGCTATGCTGCATGACCAATGCAATATTACAATTCCTGTCTCCTTGAGGATCGAGTGACAATGACCCCAAACTGTAATATAACGAGAAAACAAACAAACTGCATTTCACTAACAAGCCATAAGAAAGAAAAACTCTGGCTGACCTTGTTGCATGAACATTTTTATAGTTAAATTCCTGCTTACTGTGCCCCACAGCCTCCCCGGGGATTGACTGACAACTACCCATACCCCCCAACCGTTGCTATTTTCCCGGGACAATCCCAATTCCGGGCAGTTGGTCCCGGCGTCCCACGGCGCTTGCGCTTGTCCGATGTCGTCGGCACTCTCCGTCGCCTGTTACTGGCTGTAAGGTTGCCGCGGCCTCTAAGACGCCCGCCACCGCCAGCCCCGAGTGTGAGCGCTCGGCTACACACTTGGGGCTGGTGGTGGCGGGCGTCTGAGAGACTGCACCAGTGGACCAACACCCACCCCTGATCGGCCGATCAGCTCCCTCCCCACGGGGCATCCGAAATCGGGATGTCCCGCTGTGTGAAACCCCCCAGAAAGCCCCTAAAAACTTACCTTATCGGCGACGGATAAGCCGCTGCCTCCCTCTAGCAGGACGCGCACTCGCGCCGGCCGATCGGGGTGCCCCACGGAAGTGGACCAACACTCAGGATAGTGAAAATCCTGGGTGTTGGTCCACTTTAAAGACCAGAAAGGCTCTCCAAACTCAATGCACAGCTACTCATTGCAGAGCAGAGAGGCTCTCCAAACTCAATGCACAGCTATTTATTACAGACCAGAGAGGCTCTCCAAACTCAATGCACAGGTATTCATTACAGACCAGAGAGGCTCTCCAAACTCAATGCACAGCTACTCATTACAGACCAGAGAGGCTCTCCAAACTCAATGCACAGCTACTCATTACAGACCAGAGAGGCTCTCCAAACTCAATGCACAGCTACTCATTACAGACCAGAGAGGCTCTCCAAACTCAATGCACAGATACTCATTACAGACCAGAGAGGCTCTCCAAACTCAATGCACAGATACTCATTACAGACCAGAGAGGCTCTCCAAACTCAATGCACAGATACTCATTACAGACCAGAGAGGCTCTCCAAACTCAATGCACAGGTATTCATTACAGACCAGAGAGGCTCTCCAAACTCAATGCACAGCTACTCATTACAGACCAGAGAGGCTCTCCAAACTCAATGCACAGCTATTCATTACAGACCAGGGAGGCTCTCCAAACTCAATGCACAGCTACTCATTACAGACCAGAGAGGCTCTCCAAACTCAATGCACAGCTACTCATTGCAGAGCAGAGAGGCTCTCCAAACTCAATGCACAGCTACTCATTGCAGAGCAGAGAGGCTCTCCAAACTCAATGCACAGCTACTCATTACAGACCAGAGAGGCTCTCCAAACTCAATGCACAGCTATTCATTACAGACCAGAGAGGCTCTCCAAACTCAATGCACAGCTACTCATTACAGACCAGAGAGGCTCTCCAAACTCAATGCACAGCTATTCATTACAGACCAGGGAGGCTCTCCAAACTCAATGCACAGCTATTCATTACAGACCAGAGAGGCTCTCCAAACTCAATGCACAGCTACTCATTACAGACCAGAGAGGCTCTCCAAACTCAATGCACAGCTATTCATTACAGACCAGAGAGGCTCTCCAAACTCAATGCACAGCTACTCATTACAGACCAGAGAGGCTCTCCAAACTCAATGCACAGCTATTCATTACAGACCAGGGAGGCTCTCCAAACTCAATGCACAGCTACTCATTACAGACCAGAGAGGCTCTCCAAACTCAATGCACAGCTACTCATTGCAGAGCAGAGAGGCTCTCCAAACTCAATGCACAGCTATTTATTACAGACCAGAGAGGCTCTCCAAACTCAATGCACAGCTATTCATTACAGACCAGAGAGGCTCTCCAAACTCAATGCACAGCTACTCATTACAGACCAGAGAGGCTCTCCAAACTCAATGCACAGCTATTCATTACAGACCAGAGAGGCTCTCCAAACTCAATGCACATCTACTCATTACAGACCAGAGAGGCTCTCCAAACTCAATGCACAGCTACTCATTACAGACCAGAGAGGCTCTCCAAACTCAATGCACAGCTACTCATTACAGACCAGAGAGGCTCTCCAAACTCAATGCACAGCTATTCATTACAGACCAGGGAGGCTCTCCAAACTCAATGCACAGCTATTCATTACAGACCAGAGAGGCTCTCCAAAATGACAAGAAGCTCTCCGAATCTTAGGAAACGCCCACTTGTTGGGTTGTCGCCAGTCTTTCTACAAGTAGAGGAATGAATATTTATTCATTTTCTCAGTTTGCGTCTCCCTTTGAAGTATCTGCAGATGTCTGCGACACGTCAGCGGATCACCGGCGTTGTCATCGCTCGCTATTTACAAAGAGGCAGAGGAAGGTTCCCAAGACAAATGGCCAGTTGTTGATTGGTCGGAAGCTTGGGGTCGTCTCTGATCACTAGTGTGGGGTCAGGGTGCCTCGTGCTCCTGGAAAGAAGCCTGTCCAATCAGCACGGACTTCCCTTCATGAGAATAGTGGGTATAGGTGTGCTTTAAAGTGAGACAAATCCCTCCAGCGGCCGACCTGGAATCTAAAATATTCCAGGGCTGGCTGGGGCATCCTAAACTGAGATGCCCCACTGTGTGAAACCCCCCAGTTCACACATAACAACTTACCTTTCCATGCTCCAAACGGCACATGTGCGGGCTCTCGTCCAATGAGAGACGTCCAATGAGAGTCGTCTGCTGTGACTGTGTCATTCCTGGAAGCTGCTCTCATTGTTTGTCAATGAGAGTCACAGCAGATGAATCTCATTGGATAGTTCTCATTGGACGGTTCTCGTTGGACGGCTTCCACTGGACGGGTTCTCATTGGACGACTCTCACTGGACGGCTTTCACTGGACAGCTCTCATTGGGTGGCTTTCATTGGACAGCTTCCACTGGACGGTTCTCATTGGACGGCTTTCACTGGACGGTTCTCATTGGATGGCTTCCACTGGACGGTTCTCATTGGACGGCTCTCATTGGACGGCTCTAATTGGACGGTTCTCTTTGGACGCTTTTCACTGTACGGTTCTCATTGGACGGCTCTCATTGGACGGTTCTCATTGGACAGCTTCCACTGGACAGTTCTCATTGGACGGCTCTCAGTGGACGGTTCTCATTGGACGGCTCTCATTGGACGGCTCTCATTGGACGGCTCTCATTGGACGGCTCTCATTGGACGGCTCTCATTGGACGGTTCTCATTGGACGGTTCTCATTGGACGGCTTCCACTGGACGGGTCTCATTGGACGGCTTCCACTGGACGGTTCTCATTGGACGGCTTCCACTGGACGGTTCTCATTGGACGGCTCTCATTGGACGGCTCTCATTGGACGGCTTCCACTGGACGGTTCTCATTGGACGGCTTCCACTGGATGGTTCTCATTGGACGGCTCTCATTGAACGGTTCTCATTGGACGACTCTCATTGGACGGCTTTCACTGGACAGCTCTCATTGGGTGGCTTTCATTGGACAGCTTCCACTGGACGGTTCTCATTGGACGGCTTTCACTGGACGGTTCTCATTGGACGGCTTCCACTGGACGGTTCTCATTGGACGGCTCTCATTGGATGGTTCTCATTGGACGGCTCTCATTGGACGGTTCTCTTTGGACGGCTTTCACTGGACGGTTCTCATTGGGTGGCTCTCATTGGACAGCTTCCATTGGACGGCTCTCATTGGACGGCTCTCATTGGGTGGCTCTCATTGGGTGGCTCTCATTGGACAGCTTCCATTGGACGGCTCTCATTGGAAGGTTCTCATTGGACGGCTCTCATTGGGTGGCTCTCATTGGACAGCTTCCATTGGACGGCTCTCATTGGACTAGTGATCAGAGGTTTCATACAGTGGGACATCCCAGATCAGGATACCCTGGGGGGGGGGGGCAAGCGATACCCTGACCTTGGAGTGTTTTAGAATTTAGAGCCAGGTTACCAAGGGTTTTGGTCTGCTTTAAAGTGGATCAAAACCCACAGCGATCAGCCCAGGAATCTATAAGATCTGGGGGGGTTTACACAGATCGGGGTTCCCCAGGGAAAAGGACCAAAACCCAGGGTTTTGTTCTGAACCCCGGGAGTATCCTGATTTGGGACGCCCAGAAAAACTCACCTCTTCCACATCCAATGGCACATGTGCGAGCTCTCGTCCAATCAGAGCTGTTTGCCATGCATATGTAATGTTAATATGCGCAGTGGCCGCATCCCCAGCACACGCCCCCCCGCAGTCTACCTGAATGGCGCATGTACAGACCTGAGATGCAGGGAGGCGCTCGCCAAGGGCAGAGGAAGCAGCGGAGATATGTCTTCACTCGGGATGCCCCAAGGAAAGCCAGCGGCCGGCCCTGAAATCTTTTGGATTCCAGGGCTGGCCACAGTGGGTTTTGTTCCGCTTTAAAGTGGAACAAAACCCAGAGCATCATACCCCGGACAGACCTAAGATGCAGGGGGGCGGCTGTCTCTGAGGGCAAGAGAAACAGGGAAGTTCTGTGGTGCCCAGGGGGAGCGCCCTCACTCGGGATGCCTACCCAGAGCATCAGGCACCACACTCTTAAAGAGCTCAGCATACCTTCCAACTTTTCAGGGTAGAAAAAAAGGACAATTTTTAAATTAGGCCACGCCCCCCCCCCCATTGAGGGATGGATGAGGCCACGCCCCCGCATTGAGGGATGGATAGGAGACAGGAGATGTAACAGTTACAACAATAGAAACACTCTGAATAGGAAAATGCATCATTTATTGCTGCAGATCTGCATGTTACACCTCAAAGAGGGACAATATGTAAATAAAGCCACGCCCACTCATTAAGAGATTGGTGAAACCACACCCCTCATTGAGGGATGGGTGAGGCCACGACTCCACATTGAGGGATGGATGAGGCCACGCCCCCTCATTGAGGGATGGATGAGGCCACGCCCCCTCATTGAGGGATGGATGAGGCCACGCCCCACTCATTGAGGGATGGATGAAGCCACACCCCCTCAGTGAGGGATGGATGAGGCCACACCCCCTCAGTGAGGGATGGATAGGAGTCACAGCAATACAAACATTTTAAATAGGCAAATGAATCATTTATTGCTGCAGATCTGCATGTTACACCTCAAAGAGGGACAATATGTAAATGAAGCAACACCCCCTCATTGAGGGATGGATGAGGCCACGCCCCCGCATTGAGAGATTGATGAAGCCACACCTCCTCATTTAGGGATGGATGAGGCCACGCCCCCTCATTGAGGGATGGGTGAAGCCACGCCCCCTCATTGAGGGATGGGTGAGGCCACGCCCCTCATTGAGGGATGGATGAGGCCACGCCCCCTCATTGAGGGATTGATGAAACCACACCCCCTTATTGAGGGATGGATGAAGCCACACCCCCCCCCCCCATTGAGGGATGGATGAGGCCACGCCCCCACATTGAGGGATTGATGAAGCCACACCCCCTTATTGAGGGATGGATGAAGCCACACCCCCTCATTGAGGGGTGGATGAAGCCACGCCCCCTTATTGAGGGATGGATGAAGCCACGCCCCCGCATTGAGGGATGGATGAGACCACGCCCCCTCAGTGAGGGATGGGTGAGACCACGCCCCCTCAGTGAGGGATGGATGAGGCCACGCTTCCTCAGTGAGGGATGGATGAAGCCACACCCCCTTATTGAGGGATTGATGAAGCCACACACCCTCATTGAGGGGTGGATGAAGCCACGCCCCCTTATTGAGGGATGGATGAAGCCACGCCCCCGCATTGAGGGATGGATGAAGCCACACCCCCGCATTGAGGGATGGGTGAAGCCACGCTCCCTCATTGAGGGATGGATGAAGCCACACCCCCTCATTGAGGGATGGATGAAGCCACACCCCCTCATTGAGGGATGGATGAGGCCATGCCCCCGCACCGAGGGATGGATGAAGCCACACCCCCTCAGTGAGGGATGGATGAGGCCACGCCCCCGCATTGAGGGATGGATGAAGCCATGGCCCCTCAGTGAGGGATGGATGAGGCCACGCCCCCTCAGTGAGGGATGATGAAGCCACACCTCCTCATTGAGGGATGGATAGGAGATAGGGTGTAACAGTTACGGCAACAGAAACATTTTAAATAGGCAAATTAATCATTTATTGCTGCAGATCTGCATGTTACACCCCAAAGAGGGACAAATGAGAACAACGAGGCATATGGACTCAAAAGAGGGACAGTCCTTCCAAATCAGGGACACTTGGGAGGTTTGGGGTTCTGATGTCTTTCTCATACATTGACGTAACCAGCCATTCAGATATGATGTGGGCGAGAGGGGGAACTGGGGCTGCAGCTACGTATTGGCCATCATTAATATGCAAGCCCTGATTGGACGGGAGCCCGCACATGTGATGTGGGACCAGGGGAAGGGCATCCCAAATCAGGACACGCCCCTAGGGAAAGGAACGTATTGAAAAGCCTGAGTTTTAAAGAGAAACTATCCCGGGTTTGTTCCTCTCCAGCAGGGATTCAAACCTGGTGCGAAATGCACCCGGATCACTGTAAATACTCACCTATCCTCCGGTGATCCCAGGATGCACTGCCATCCATCCATCCCAGTCCTCAGAGCTCCATAGCAAAGCAAAGCCCCGCCCCTCAATGTCAGATGGAGGGACCCTGCATCTTGCTTTATTGCCTTACATTCCATCCTTTCCCTCCTTCCCACCGTCCTTCTCTTTCTTTATTTCCTTCCTTCTTTTATTTTCCTTTCCCTCATTATTTCCTTGTTTCTTTCCTACCTCCATTCCTTCCGCCTCTTCCTATGTTTCATTGTTTCGTCCTTTCTTTTCTTATCATCTTCACTCTTTCTTTCTCTCCTTCATCCTTCTTTTCTTTCTTACTTTCTCGTCTTTCCACTCTTTTTTGCCTTTCTATCCCTCTTTTCTCATTTCCTTCACCCGTTCTTTCTTTCTCTCCTTAATACTTCCCTTTCTTTCTTTCTGGTTTTCTTTCTCTTCATTCCAACTTTCCTCTATTTTTTTTTCCTTTCTTCATTTTTTTTCAAGCTTTCTTTCTTTCTTTTTGCCTTTCTTTCCCTTTCTCTTTAATCCTTTCTTATTTTCTTTCTTTCTCTCCTTAATACTTCCCTTTCTTTCTTTCTGACTTTCTTTCTCTTGATTCCGACTTTCCTCTCTTTATTTTTTTTCCTTTCTTCATTTTTTTTCAAGCTTTCTTTCTTTCTTTTTTGCCTTTCTTTCCCTTTCTCTTTAATCCTTTCTTATTTTCTTTCTTTCTCTCCTTAATACTTCCTTTTCTTTCTTTTTGACTTTCTTTCATTTTTTTCCTTTCCCTCATTATTTCCTTGTTTCTTTCCTACCTCCATTCCTTCCGCCTCTTCCTATGTTTCATTGTTTCGTCCTTTCTTTTCTTACCATCTTCACTCTTTCTTTCTCTCTTTCATCCTTCTTTTCTTTCTTACTTTCTCTTCTTTTCTCTCTTTTTCCCTTTCTATCCCTCTTTTCTCCTTTCCTTCACCCGTTCTTTCTTTCTCTCCTCTCTCTACTTCCTTTTCTTTCTTTCCGACTTTCTTTCTCTTCATTCCGACTTTCCTCTCTTTATTTTTTATTCCTTTCTTCATTTTTTTTCAAGATTTCTTTCTTTTTTGCCTTTCTTTCCCTTTCTCTTTAATTCTTTCTTATTTTCTTTCTTTCTTTCCTTAATACTTTCTTTCTTTCTGACTTTCTTTCTCTTCATTCCGACTTTCCTCTCTTTATTTTTTTCCTTTCTTAATTTTTTTTCACGCTTTCTTTCTTTTTTGCCTTTCTTTCCCTTTCTCTTTAATGCTTTCTTATTTTCTTTCTTTCTCTCCTTAATACTTCCCTTTCTTTCTTTCTGACTTTCTTTCTCTTCTTTCCGAATTTCCTCTCTTTATTTTTTTTCCTTCTTCATTTTTTTCCATGCTTTCTTTCTTTTTTGCCTTTCTTTCCCTTTCTCCTTAATCCTTCCTTATTTTCTTTCTTTCTCTTCTTTCTTACTTTCCTCTCTTTCTTTCTTTCCATCCTTCATTTTTCCCATGCTTTCTTTTTTGCCTTTCTATTCTTCTTTTCTCCCTTCCTTCACTCGTTCTTTCTTTCTCTCTCTCCTTAATACTTCCTTTTCTTTCTTTCATTCTTTCTGGCTTTCTTTCTCTTCTTTCTGACTTTCCTCTCTTTCTTTTTTTCCTTTCTTTATTTTTCCCATGCTTTCTTTCGTTTTTGCATGTCTTTCCTTTTTTCCTTAATCCTCCCTTTCTTTCTTTTCTTTCGTTCTCTTCTTTCTTACTTTCCTCTCTTTCTTTCTGTTTCTTTCTTCCTTTCTTTCTTTCCTTCATTTTCCCCACTGCTTTCTTTCTTTTTGTCATTCTTATATTCTTTTCCCCCTTCCTTCAGCCGTTATTTCTTTCTCTCCTTAATCCTTTCTTTCTTTTCTTTCTTTCTTTTGTAATTTCTTTTGTTTTTACATTCTCATATTTCTGGCTTCCCTCTCTTTCTTTCTTTCTTTCCCGCCTTCATTTTTTTCCATGCTTTGTTTCTGTCTTTCTTTCCTTCTTTTCCCTCCTTTTACAGCCATGCTTTCTTTTTATCATTAACCCTTCATTTATTTTCTTTCTTTCTTCCTTTCTTTCTTTTTTTCTTTTTTGTTCTTTACTTTACAGCTTCCTTCTCTTAGCTTTCTTCTTCTTTCACCTTTTCCCTTCTTTCCTTACTTCTTTGTTCCCTTCCTTCATATTCCCTTCCTTCCCCTCCTCATCCTTTCTTTCCTTCCCTTACTTCACTTCCTTTATTTCTTTTCTTACTTTTTTTCTCGCCTTCCATTTTTGTCTGTTCTATTTTGTTCCCTCTTTCTATCCTCCTTTTTTCTTTCCTTCAATTCCTCCTTTTTTTTTTTACATTCTTTACTTCACACCTACCTTTTCTTTTCTTCCTTCCCCCTTAACATCTTTCCTGTCTTCGTTCTCTTTTTTTTCTTCCTCCTTTCCTTTTCCACTTTCTCCCCTTCCCTTCCCTTTTTTCTTACTTTCTTCTCTTTCTCTTTCCTCGCTACCTTTCCTCTCTCTTTTTTCCTTTTCTTCCCTTCCGTCCTTGTTTCTCACCCCCTTTATGAGAGGGGGGGGGGCGTGGTGGAAATATTCTCTTTCTGTCCTGAAGTGGACCAAAACCCAACGCGATTGGATCGAAACAATCCAGAGAGCTCCGCGCTCCTTAAAACATCCAACGCTTTATTCATCAAATCCATAAAAAACCAATAAAGTAATGCAGCCGAAAAACCAGCGAATGACCCCAGCAGTTCAATTATCGCCAACGCGTTTCGGACGCGGGTCCTTATTCATAATGAATAAGGAATATGAGTAAGGACCCGTCCGAAACGCGTTGGCGACAATTGAACTGCTGGTCCAATGGCGCATGTGTGGGTCGCATTCCCGCTATCCCTGTAGCGGTGAATGGGCGCTGGGGGCACGCTCCCTGTTAGAGGGAAGCGGGGGGTGCGGCCCCTTTGTTGCCTTGGCTTGTGTGTTATTTTCATTGGCTCACCTGGTCGAACTTTTCGAAGCCTTCCCCCTTGAAGAACCACTCGGTGAAGGTCTTGGCCGTCGTCTCCCCTCGCTTCTTACAGGAGATGCAGCGGATCTTAAACTCCTTGCCCACAACGGCTTCCGTTTCCGACTCCACCTCCACACATCCCGACCAGCAGGGCGGCGCTAGAGAAACGAGAGGGACTGTGAGAGGCCGATTCATTAATAGCGCCAGGTAGCGACAGATGAGCAACTGTAGCGGTATTTTCACAGCGCCCGCTAGTAGTCACTGTGCTCAGCCGTGAGTCGCTACTTTATAGCGACTCAGAGGCTGATTTATTAATAGCGACAGGTAGCGACAGATGAGCGACTGTAGCGGTATTTTCACAGCGCCCGCTAGTAGTCGCTGTGCTCAGCCGTGAGTCGCTACTTTATAGCGACTCAGAGGCTGATTTATTAATAGCGACATGTAGCGACAGATGAGCGACTGTAGCGGTATTTTCACAGCGCCCGCTAGTAGTCGCTGTGCTTGGCCGTTGTTCGGTTGGTGATAGCGACTCAGTCAGTGTGCGGTAATGTTGAATACGGGGTCGCTATTTCCGCGCTGTATGGGTGCGCATGATAGCGACTGGCCCTAGCGACCGGCTTCCACCATATTCATCAAAAAATCACGCTCAAAATATTCTCGCGCTGTGAAATGCATGTTTAAACCCCAGAGCGCTGGCGGCGATGGGTTAAAAGTCGTTTTTTAACCCCCAAACAACCATATTTTTGGAAACCAAAAAAACAAGTTTTTTAAATAATTTAGTAATATGAATATATTAATATCAGACCTGTAATATCAATTCTGTACAATTTTTTTTTATTTATTTTACCTTAAAAAAATTATCTAACATAGCAGAAGTGGTGACAGAATTTTTCACATTTAAAAAAAAAAAAAATAAAAAAAAAAAAAAATAATAACAATTAATTATTAATATTTAAAGATTGTTCCATTGAAATGCATTGGAGCGCGCCAGGTAGCGAGAAGTCATACCTGTCGCTGTTCAAGGTCGGACGCTGGCGCTGTGGGCTGAGGCTGGAATAATGATGAATGAGTCGCTATATGGCGCTATCTCAGTCACTAAGCAGGATCGGCTTGATAAATGTGTGATTGTGGTGGGGAGCCGGCGTTCTCGTGGCGGGGCCCGTCATTACCGGTCGCTCACCAGTCGCTACCTGTCGCTATTCCTTCATAAATAAGGGCCAAAGAGCCTATCTTATATGTTTCCCCCCTGTACATACAGATTGCCCACATTAATCCGAACCTTCACCCTGAATAAGAGCCTATCTGATATGTTTCCCCCACCCTGTACATACAGATTGCCCACATTAATCCGGACCTTCACCCTGAATAAGAGCCTATCTGATATGTTTCCCCCACCCTGTACATACAGATTGCTCACATTAATCCGGACCCTCACCCTGAATAAGAGCCTATCTTGTATGTTTCCCACACCTTGTACATACAGATAGCCCACATTAATCCGGACCTTCACCCTGAATAAGAGCCTATCTTATATGTTTCCCACACCCTGTACATACAGATTGCTCACATTAATCCGGACCTTCACCCTGAATAAGAGCCTATCTTATATGTTTCCGACACCCTGTACATGCAGATTGCTCACATTAATCCGGACCCTCACCCTGAATAAGAGCCTATCTTATATGTTTCCCACACCCTGTACATACAGATTGCCCACATTAATCCGGACCCTCACCCTGAATAAGAGCCTATCTTATATGTTTCCCACACCCTGTACATACAGATTGCCCACATTAATCCGGACCCTCACCCTGAATAAGAGCCTATCTTATATGTTTCCCACACCCTGTACATACAGATTGCCCACATTAATCCGGACCCTCACCCTGAATAAGAGCCTATCTTATATGTTTCCCACACCCTGTACATACAGATTGCCCACATTAATCCGGACCCTCACCCTGAATAAGAGCCTATCTTATATGTTTCCCACACCCTGTACATACAGATTGCCCACATTAATCCGGACCCTCACCCTGAATAAGAGCCTATCTTATATGTTTCCCACACCCTGTACATACAGATTGCCCACATTAATCCGGACCCTCACCCTGAATAAGAGCCTATCTTATATGTTTCCCACACCCTGTACATACAGATTGCCCACATTAATCCGGACCCTCACCCTGAATAAGAGCCTATCTTATATGTTTCCCACACCCTGTACATACAGATTGCCCACATTAATCCGGACCCTCACCCTGAATAAGAGCCTATCTTATATGTTTCCCACACCCTGTACATACAGATTGCCCACATTAATCCGGACCCTCACCCTGAATAAGAGCCTATCTTATATGTTTCCCACACCCTGTACATACAGATTGCCCACATTAATCCGGACCCTCACCCTGAATAAGAGCCTATCTTATATGTTTCCCACACCCTGTACATACAGATTGCCCACATTAATCCGGACCCTCACCCTGAATAAGAGCCTATCTTATATGTTTCCCACACCCTGTACATACAGATTGCCCACATTAATCCGGACCCTCACCCTGAATAAGAGCCTATCTTATATGTTTCCCACACCCTGTACATACAGATTGCCCACATTAATCCGGACCCTCACCCTGAATAAGAGCCTATCTTATATGTTTCCCACACCCTGTACATACAGATTGCCCACATTAATCCGGACCCTCACCCTGAATAAGAGCCTATCTTATATGTTTCCCACACCCTGTACATACAGATTGCCCACATTAATCCGGACCCTCACCCTGAATAAGAGCTTATCTTATATGTTTCCCACACCCTGTACATACAGATTGCCCACATTAATCCGGACCCTCACCCTGAATAAGAGCCTATCTTATATGTTTCCCACACCCTGTACATACAGATTGCCCACATTAATCCGGACCCTCACCCTGAATAAGAGCCTATCTTATATGTTTCCCCCCTGTACATACAGATTGCCCACATTAATCCGGACCCTCACCCTGAATAAGAGCCTATCTTATATGTTTCCCACACCCTGTACATACAGATTGCCCACATTAATCCGGACCTTCACCCTGAATAAGAGCCTATCTTATATGTTTCCCACACCCTGTACATACAGATTGCCCACATTAATCCGGACCTTCACCCTGAATAAGAGCCTATCTTATATGTTTCCCACACCCTGTACATGCAGATTGCCCACATTAATCCGGACCCTCACCCTGAATAAGAGCCTATCTTATATGTTTCCCACACCCTGTACATACAGATTGCCCACATTAATCCGGACCCTCACCCTGAATAAGAGCCTATCTTATATGTTTCCCACACCCTGTACATACAGATTGCCCACATTAATCCGGACCCTCACCCTGAATAAGAGCCTATCTTATATGTTTCCCACACCCTGTACATACAGATTGCCCACATTAATCCGGACCCTCACCCTGAATAAGAGCCTATCTTATATGTTTCCCCCCTGTACATACAGATTGCCCACATTAATCCGGACCCTCACCCTGAATAAGAGCCTATCTTATATGTTTCCCACACCCTGTACATACAGATTGCCCACATTAATCCGGACCTTCACCCTGAATAAGAGCCTATCTTATATGTTTCCCACACCCTGTACATACAGATTGCCCACATTAATCCGGACCTTCACCCTGAATAAGAGTCTATCTTATATGTTTCCCACACCCTGTACATGCAGATTGCCCACATTAATCCGGACCCTCACCCTGAATAAGAGCCTATCTTATATGTTTCCCACACCCTGTACATACAGATTGCCCACATTAATCCGGACCCTCACCCTGAATAAGAGCCTATCTTATATGTTTCCCACACCCTGTACATACAGATTGCCCACATTAATCCGGACCCTCACCCTGAATAAGAGCCTATCTTATATGTTTCCCACACCCTGTACATACAGATTGCCCACATTAATCCGGACCCTCATCCTGAATAAGAGCCTATCTTATATGTTTCCCCCCTGTACATACAGATTGCCCACATTAATCCGGACCCTCACCCTGAATAAGAGCCTATCTTATATGTTTCCCACACCCTGTACATACAGATTGCCCACATTAATCCGGACCTTCACCCTGAATAAGAGCCTATCTTATATGTTTCCCACACCCTGTACATACAGATTGCCCACATTAATCCGGACCTTCACCCTGAATAAGAGTCTATCTTATATGTTTCCCACACCCTGTACATACAGATTGCCCACATTAATCCGGACCTTCACCCTGAATAAGAGCCTATCTTATATGTTTCCCACACCCTGTACATACAGATTGCCCACATTAATCCGGACCTTCACCCTGAATAAGAGTCTATCTTATATGTTTCCCACACCCTGTACATGCAGATTGCTCACATTAATCCGGACCCTCACCCTGAATAAGAGCCTATCTTATATGTTTCCCACACCCTGTACATACAGATTGCCCACATTAATCCGGACCCTCACCCTGAATAAGAGCCTATCTTATATGTTTCCCACACCCTGTACATACAGATTGCCCACATTAATCCGGACCCTCACCCTGAATAAGAGCCTATCTTATATGTTTCCCCCCTGTACATACAGATTGCCCACATTAATCCGGACCCTCACCCTGAATAAGAGCCTATCTTATATGTTTCCCACACCCTGTACATACAGATTGCCCACATTAATCCGGACCTTCACCCTGAATAAGAGCCTATCTTATATGTTTCCCACACCCTGTACATACAGATTGGCCACATTAATCCGGACCTTCACCCTGAATAAGAGTCTATCTTATATGTTTCCCACACCCTGTACATACAGATTGCCCACATTAATCCGGACCTTCACCCTGAATAAGAGCCTATCTTATATGTTTCCCACACCCTGTACATACAGATTGCCCACATTAATCCGGACCTTCACCCTGAATAAGAGTCTATCTTATATGTTTCCCACACCCTGTACATACAGATTGGCCACATTAATCCGGACCTTCACCCTGAATAAGAGTCTATCTTATATGTTTCCCACACCCTGTACATACAGATTGCCCACATTAATCCGGACCTTCACCCTGAATAAGAGTCTATCTTATATGTTTCCCACACCCTGTACATACAGATTGGCCACATTAATCCGGACCTTCACCCTGAATAAGAGTCTATCTTATATGTTTCCCACACCCTGTACATACAGATTGGCCACATTAATCCGGACCTTCACCCTGAATAAGAGCCTATCTTATATGTTTCCCACACCCTGTACATACAGATTGCCCACATTAATCCGGACCTTCACCCTGAATAAGAGCCTATCTTATATGTTTCCCACACCCTGTACATACAGATTGCCCACATTAATCCGGACCCTCACCCTGAATAAGAGCCTATCTTATATGTTTCCCACACCCTGTACATACAGATTGCCCACATTAATCCGGACCCTCACCCTGAATAAGAGCCTATCTTATATGTTTCCCACACCCTGTACATACAGATTGCCCACATTAATCCGGACCCTCACCCTGAATAAGAGCCTATCTTATATGTTTCCCCCCTGTACATACAGATTGCCCACATTAATCCGGACCCTCACCCTGAATAAGAGCCTATCTTATATGTTTCCCACACCCTGTACATACAGATTGCCCACATTAATCCGGACCTTCACCCTGAATAAGAGCCTATCTTATATGTTTCCCACACCCTGTACATACAGATTGCCCACATTAATCCGGACCTTCACCCTGAATAAGAGTCTATCTTATATGTTTCCCACACCCTGTACATACAGATTGCCCACATTAATCCGGACCTTCACCCTGAATAAGAGCCTATCTTATATGTTTCCCACACCCTGTACATACAGATTGCCCACATTAATCCGGACCTTCACCCTGAATAAGAGTCTATCTTATATGTTTCCCACACCCTGTACATACAGATTGGCCACATTAATCCGGACCTTCACCCTGAATAAGAGTCTATCTTATATGTTTCCCACACCCTGTACATACAGATTGCCCACATTAATCCGGACCTTCACCCTGAATAAGAGTCTATCTTATATGTTTCCCACACCCTGTACATACAGATTGGCCACATTAATCCGGACCTTCACCCTGAATAAGAGTCTATCTTATATGTTTCCCACACCCTGTACATACAGATTGGCCACATTAATCCGGACCTTCACCCTGAATAAGAGCCTATCTTATATGTTTCCCACACCCTGTACATACAGATTGCCCACATTAATCCGGACCTTCACCCTGAATAAGAGCCTATCTTATATGTTTCCCACACCCTGTACATACAGATTGCCCACATTAATCCGGACCCTCACCCTGAATAAGAGCCTATCTTATATGTTTCCCACACCCTGTACATACAGATTGCCCACATTAATCCGGACCCTCACCCTGAATAAGAGCCTATCTTATATGTTTCCCACACCCTGTACATACAGATTGCCCACATTAATCCGGACCCTCACCCTGAATAAGAGCCTATCTTATATGTTTCCCCCCTGTACATACAGATTGCCCACATTAATCCGGACCCTCACCCTGAATAAGAGCCTATCTTATATGTTTCCCACACCCTGTACATACAGATTGCCCACATTAATCCGGACCTTCACCCTGAATAAGAGCCTATCTTATATGTTTCCCACACCCTGTACATACAGATTGCCCACATTAATCCGGACCTTCACCCTGAATAAGAGTCTATCTTATATGTTTCCCACACCCTGTACATACAGATTGCCCACATTAATCCGGACCTTCACCCTGAATAAGAGCCTATCTTATATGTTTCCCACACCCTGTACATACAGATTGCCCACATTAATCCGGACCTTCACCCTGAATAAGAGTCTATCTTATATGTTTCCCACACCCTGTACATACAGATTGGCCACATTAATCCGGACCTTCACCCTGAATAAGAGTCTATCTTATATGTTTCCCACACCCTGTACATACAGATTGCCCACATTAATCCGGACCTTCACCCTGAATAAGAGTCTATCTTATATGTTTCCCACACCCTGTACATACAGATTGGCCACATTAATCCGGACCTTCACCCTGAATAAGAGTCTATCTTATATGTTTCCCACACCCTGTACATACAGATTGGCCACATTAATCCGGACCTTCACTCTGAATAAGAGTCTATCTTATATGTTTCCCACACCCTGTACATACAGATTGGCCACATTAATCCGGACCTTCACTCTGAATAAGAGCCTATCTTATATGTTTCCCCCCTGTACATACAGATTGCCCACATTAATCCGGACCCTCACCCTGAATAAGAGCCTATCTTATATGTTTCCCACACCCTGTACATACAGATTGCCCACATTAATCCGGACCTTCACCCTGAATAAGAGCCTATCTTATATGTTTCCCACACCCTGTACATACAGATTGCCCACATTAATCCGGACCTTCACCCTGAATAAGAGTCTATCTTATATGTTTCCCACACCCTGTACATACAGATTGCCCACATTAATCCGGACCTTCACCCTGAATAAGAGCCTATCTTATATGTTTCCCACACCCTGTACATACAGATTGCCCACATTAATCCGGACCTTCACCCTGAATAAGAGTCTATCTTATATGTTTCCCACACCCTGTACATACAGATTGGCCACATTAATCCGGACCTTCACCCTGAATAAGAGTCTATCTTATATGTTTCCCACACCCTGTACATACAGATTGCCCACATTAATCCGGACCTTCACCCTGAATAAGAGTCTATCTTATATGTTTCCCACACCCTGTACATACAGATTGGCCACATTAATCCGGACCTTCACCCTGAATAAGAGTCTATCTTATATGTTTCCCACACCCTGTACATACAGATTGGCCACATTAATCCGGACCTTCACTCTGAATAAGAGTCTATCTTATATGTTTCCCACACCCTGTACATACAGATTGGCCACATTAATCCGGACCTTCACTCTGAATAAGAGCCTATCTTATATGTTTCCCACACCCTGTACATACAGATTGGCCACATTAAAAATCATCCTACCTGCATCTACTGCATGTTATGAGCCTTTAAACATCCAAGATGGCGGCTCATGGAAGCCGCCATCTTATCAGGCAGCCTGCAAACAGGAAGTGTCTTCTGACTGTGCTGCTCTGCATTCTGGGATTGCTGACCTTTACCTGACCCCAGCTCTGCTCTGTCTGAGCAAAGCACAGCTATAACCCGCCCCCCTGTACTTTATCCCGCTCTCCTCTCCTCTGTATGTGATGCTTCTGAGTCAAGATGGCGGCGCCCGTATCCTAAAGTCCTGAACAGAGTTGCAGCCCAGTGGGGGAAAGAATAATAAGTTAGTGACTAAAAACTTAAAATATATTAATTTTAGATGCTGGGGAATAATTTTATAAGGGTTTGGGCTTATCAATAAATGATGGTGAAGGTCCGGTATAAGGGGATGAAAGGGGTGATTTGTAGGTGATTTTTTTAGTCTTTTTTATTCTTTCTTTCCACCCTTCCCTCATTTTTTCCTTCCTTCCTTCTCTTTCTTCTATACATTCCTTTCCTCTTGCTTCCTTCCTTTCCATCTTTTCTCCCTTCACTCCCTCCCTCTCAGCTTCTTTATGTTTTCTTCCTCCTTCACTTTCTTTCCTTCCTTGTTTATTTTCTACCCCCCGTCCTTCCCTTCTTCTTCAATTGTTTTCTTCTTTTCTCCCTTCCTTCAACCTTGCTTTCTTTCCTTCACGCTTCTTTATTTCTCTTCTTCCTCCCTCTTTTTTCTTTCTCCTATTTCCCTCCTTCCTTCTTTCTTTCTTCCCTTCTTTTCTCTTCACCCTTTCATCCTTATTTTTTATCCTCATTTCTTCTATCCTTGAATCCTTCATTCTTTCGCTCTTTCTTACTGTCTTCCTTGTCTGTTTTTTACTTCCCTCCTTTCTTCTTTTTCCTTTCCTCCCCCATCCTGTCTTTCCTTTCTGCATTCACTCTCTATCTTTCTTTCCCTCCTCTTTAGATTTTTCGAGTTGTTTGTCATTTTCTCCTCCCTCCCTTTTGTCTTTCTTTCCCCTCCTTTTCTTTCTATCTTTCTATTTTTCTTTATTTCTTTATTTCTTTCTATCTTTCTTTATTTCTATCTTTCTTTATTTCTTTTTTTCTATCTTTCTTTCTTTATTTCTTTCTATCTTTATTTCTTTCTATCTTTCTTTCTTTCGTTCTTTGTATCTTTCTTTCTTTCGTTCTTTGTATCTTTCTTTCTTTCTATCTCTTTCTTTCTTTCTTTCTTTCTTTCTTTCTTTCTATCTTTCTTTCTATCTTTCTTTCTTTCTATCATTCTTTCTTTCTATCTCTTTCTATCATTCTTTCTTTCTTTGTATCATTCTTTCTTTCTATCTCTTTCTTTCTTTCTTTCTATCTTTCTTTCTATCATTCTTTCTTTCTATCTCTTTCTTTCTATCTTTCTTTCTATCATTCTTTCTTTCTATCTCTTTCTTTCTTTCTATCTTTCTCTTTCTTTCTTTCTTTGTATCTTTTTCTCTTTCTTTCTATCTATCTATCTATCTATCTATCTATCTATCTATCTATCTATCTTTCTTTCTATTTTTTCTTTCTTTCTTTCTTTCTTTCTTTCTTTCTTTCTTTCTATCTATCTTTCTTTCTATCTTTCTTTCTTTCTTTCTTTCTTTCTTTCTTTCTTTCTTTCTTTCTTTCTTTCTCACCTATGGATGGAGGGGCAATTGATTTAATTGAGGAAGTAAGGCATATACATTGGGTTGAGGGGCTAATGTAATGAAGTGAGGGGCAATTATTCGGCATCACTTGTGTACAATCATAAATCAAACTCTCATCTAAAATTTAAATCAATTCTCTCCTTGCGATGTGATTGATCTAATGGCTGGCGGGTGCTGGAAGTCACATGACCGCCCTATGTCGGTAACATGTAGCAGTGGTGATCTCAGCAGTATGTGTGATGCTGAGGCAGCACTAGCTCCGCCCCCCTCGCCCCCCCCCCCTCGCCCCCAGGGGGCACAGGAAGAGCTTCTGCCTTTAATGGAAGCCTCCGGACAAGACTATATTATCTCTTAATGGACAGGCTGAAACCTTAACCCCTTCACTGCCTGTGCTGAGGACACCCATGACCTCTAATAAACCCACATGCAGCTTAGGCTCTTATTTAAGAAGGGATAGCGTCAGGTAGCGCCTGGTTAATGAGAGGTAGCGACTCATGAACGCCGGACACGGCACGCAATTACACATTTATCAAGCAGAATCTGTTTAGCGACTGGGATAGCGCCATGTAGCGTCTGATCATTTTCACAGCCTCAGCGAACAGCGCCGGCGTTCAGCCTTGCACAGCGCCAGGTATGACCTCTCGCTACCTGTCGCTCTCCCATACATTTCAATGGACGATCCTTTTCTTCTCTTTAAACGGGGTTTTTGTTTATTTTTTTTTACAAAAATCATAAATAATTCTGTGACCTCTTCTGGCATTGAATAAGCAGTTTTTTCATAATTTTTTAATTTTTTAAATATTTCTTCAGAAATGACATTACAGGTCTGCCATTAAAGTGTCATGTTACAATGTTGTTACAATGTAATTCCATATGTTTTCGCTTTGTTACTAGTGGATAGAGGCTGAAAAACAGACTTTAAACACACCGCCTCCTGCGCTCTGGGCTTCAGAGAAGCATTTTTCAGCGCCAGAGATTTGTGAGGCTGTTTTTTTGCTGAATATGGTGTGAGTCGGTCGCTATGAGCAGTCGCTAACATGCGCTCCCATACAGCGCTGTACTGGTTAAATAACGACTCCTCACAATGTATTCAACATTACTGGACAGCGACTGAGTCGCTATGAACTAGCGACCCACGGCCGAGCACAGCGACTACTAGCGGCGCTCTGAAAATGCTGCTACAGACGCTCATCTGTCGTCTGCATTAAAGATATAGGGAGGTGTCACCGCCTCCTAGTGGGCTCTCCATGGCAGTGCTGCAATGTCATTGGTTAATTCGCTATATGATGAAATGAAGCACTATGGCGTCTAACATAGGACATTATGGCGCAATAAGGGGTCACCACCCCCCAGTGGGCTCTCCATTGGAAAATATAAAGTTATACAGCTATGCTTCCAAAGAATTCCCTAAAATTCCAAGTCTTGATGATATCCTTTAATAGCGAGTGCATAGGAATATGTGTGTTATAGTGCCCTACATAGCTCATACCCTACATATGCCAATGGGATATATAAAGCTGGCTTTCTGGGGCGTCTTGTGGTCTCATATTCATCTATGAGGCACTGTGATGTCATTAAACATATTTAACTCTATAGGAATACATTGTGATGTCACTGGCCCCTTAATTGGAACGTATCCTCATGCATTGTGATGTCACTAGCCTCTTGTTAAACCCTATAGGAACATGTCATGTAATGTGATATCACTACCCCCTTGTTATACCCTATAGGAACATGTCATGCATTGTGGTGTCACTGGCCCCTTGTTATACCCTATAGGAACCTGTCATGTATTGTGGTGTCACTGGCCCCTTGTTATACCCTATAGGAACATGTCATGTATTGTGGTGTCACTGGCCCCTTGTTATACCCTATAGGAAAATGGCATGTAATGTGATGTCACTAGCCCCTTGTTATACCCTATAGGAACATGTCATGTATTGTGATGTCACTGGCCTCTTGTTAAACCCTATAGGAACATGTCATGTATTGTGGTGTCACTGGCCCCTTGTTATACCCTATAGGAACACGTCATGTAATGTGATGTCACTAGCCCCTTGTTATACCCTATAGGAACATGTCATGTAATGTGATGTCACTAGCCCCTTGTTATACCCTATAGGAACATGTCATGTAATGTGATGTCACTGGCCCCTTGTTATACCCTATAGGAACATGTCATGTATTGTGGTGTCACTGGCCCCTTGTTATACCCTATAGGAACACGTCATGTAATGTGATGTCACTGGCCCCTTGTTATACCCTATAGGAACATGTCATGTAATGTGATGTCACTAGCCCCTTGTTATACCCTATAGGAACATGTCATGTAATGTGATGTCACTAGCCCCTTGTTATACCCTATAGGAACATGTCATGTAATGTGATGTCACTGGCCCCTTGTTATACCCTATAGGAACATGTCATGTATTGTGGTGTCACTGGCCCCTTGTTATACCCTATAGGAAAATGGCATGTAATGTGATGTCACTAGCCCCTTGTTATACCCTATAGGAACATGTCATGTATTGTGGTGTCACTGGCCCCTTGTTATACCCTATAGGAACATGTCATGTATTGTGGTGTCACTGGCCCCTTGTTATACCCTATAGGAACATGGCATGTATTGTAGTGTCACTGGCCCCTTGTTATACCCTATAGGAACATGTCATGTATTGTGGTGTCACTGGCCCCTTGTTATACCCTATAGGAACATGTCATGTATTGTGGTGTCACTGGCCCCTTGTTATACCCTATAGGAACATGGCATGTATTGTAGTGTCACTGGCCCCTTGTTATACCCTATAGGAACACGTCATGTAATGTGATGTCACTGGCCCCTTGTTATACCCTATAGGAACATGTCATGTAATGTGATGTCACTAGCCCCTTGTTATACCCTATAGGAACATGTCATGTAATGTGATGTCACTAGCCCCTTGTTATACCCTATAGGAACATGTCATGTATTGTGGTGTCACTGGCCCCTTGTTATACCCTATAGGGACATGTCATGTATTGTGGTGTCACTAGCCCCTCGTTATACACTATAGGGACATGTCATGTAACGTGATGACACTGCCCCCTTGTTGTACCTTATAGGAACATGTCATGTAATGTGATGTCACTAGCCCCTTGTTATACCCTATAGGAAAATGGCATGTAATGTGATGTCACTACCCCCTCGTTATACACTATAGGGACATGTCATGTAACGTGATGACACTGCCCCCTTGTTGTACCCTATAGGAACATGTCATGTAATGTGATGTCACTACCCCCTTGTTATACCCTATAGGAACATGTCATGTAATGTGATGTCACTACCCCCTTGTTATACCCTATAGGAACATGTCATGTAATGTGATGTCACTACCCCCTTGTTATACCCTATAGGAACATGTCATGTATTGTGATGTCACTAGCCCCTCGTTATACCCTATAGGAACATGTCATGTATTGTGGTGTCACTGGCCCCTTGTTATACCCTATAGGAGCATGTCATGCATTGTGGTGTCACTGGCCCCTTGTTATACCCTATAGGAACATGTCATGTATTGTGGTGTCACTGGCCCCTTGTTATACCCTATAGGAACATGTCATGTATTGTGGTGTCACTGGCCCCTTGTTATACCCTATAGGAACATGTCATGTATTGTGGTGTCACTGGCCCCTTGTTATACCCTATAGGAACATGTCATGTATTGTGGTGTCACTGGCCCCTTGTTATACCCTATAGGAACATGTCATGTATTGTGGTGTCACTGGCCCCTTGTTATACCCTATAGGAACATGTCATGTATTGTGGTGTCACTGGCCCCTTGTTATACCCTATAGGGACATGTCATGTATTGTGGTGTCACTAGCACTGTTGCTGATTATATATATATATATATATATATATATATATATATATATATATATATATATAGTGTTATGATGTCAGCAGCCCTGTTTTTGACTTCGTATATGCATTTGGTGCATTGTGGTGTCACTAACCCTCTTATTATTCCCTATATAAAAACATATGTTGTGTTGTGGTGTCATTGTGCATCTTATTGATTCCCTATAGCCATATATACTGTGTTTCCCCAAAAATAAGCCTTTTTTTCAGCATTTTCACAATTGCTTTGAAATATAGTGATGGAGCTGGCATATACCAACGCGTAGTATCAGTATGAGGTAGGATCTTTTCCCTTATTGAGTTTTTAACTTAATGGGGTCGTGACTGTAACCTAGCTGAAGAACATGAGCACAATTATATTACTCTTCGTATTCATATTATCAACTGAAAATAAGCCCCACCTCCTTCTTTGGAGCCAAGAAATCACATAAGACCTGTCTTGGAGGCTGATTCATCATTAGCGGCAGGTAGCGACAGATGAGCGTCTGTAGCGGCATTTTCAGAGCGCCCGCTAGTAGTCGCTGTGCTCGGCCGTAGGTCGCTACTTTATAGTGACTCAGTCGCTGTTCAGTAATGTTAAATAAATTGTGAGGAGTCGCTATTTGACCAGTACAGCGCTGTATGGGAGCGCATGTTAGCGACTGCTCATAGCGACCGACTCACACCATATTCAGCAAAAAAACAGCCTCACAAATCTCTGGCGCTGAAAAATGCTTCTCTGAAGCCCAGAGCGCAGGAGGCGGTGTGATTAAAGTCTGTTTTTCAGCATCTATCCACTAGTAACAAAGCGAAAACATATGGAATTACATTGTAACAACATTGTAACATGAACACTTTAATGGCAGACCTGTAATGTCATTTCTGAGGAAATATATAAAAAATGAAAAAAATATGAAAAAACTGCTTTATCAATGCCAGGAGAGGTCACAGAATTATTTGTGATTTTTTTGAAAAAAAAAAAAAAAAAACCTGTTTAAAGAGAAGGAAAGGATCGTCCATTGAAATGTATGGGAGAGCGCCAGGTAGCGAGAGGTCAGACCTGGCGCTGTGCAAGGCTGAACGCCGGCGCTGTTCGCTGAGGCTGTGAAAATGATGAATCAGACGCTACATGGTGCTATCCCAGTCGCTAAACAGATTCTGCTTGATAAATGTGTAATTGCGTGCGCTGTCCGGCGTTCACCAGTCGCTATCTGTTGCTACCTCTCATTAACCAGCCGCTACCTGACGCTATCCCTTCTTAAATAAGGGCTTTATTTTTAGGGGAAACAGCGTAGCATGGTGTGATGTCACTAGCCACGCTTCTTTCTTGTATTCCCTATAGGAACACAGAGCATGTTGTGATGTCACTGGCTCCCGCTTGACTTTATGGCCGGACATAAGTAGTGTCAGCGGAAACTTTAATGGACATAACTTTAACAGGACTGCAGAAAAAAACTGACCACAAATAACCGACTGAGAGCTGCACATGTGTCAGCAATAACTAGCAAGTCCAATTACACCCGGCATGACCGGGCTCCATCTTTCCAGGGTTTTAGCTGGGCCCCATACAGGATTCATGCCGGCCCTGCTTGTATGGCTGCCATGGCCCCTTGTTAAACCCCATAGGAACATGTCATGTATTGTGGTGTCACTGGCCCCTTGTTATACCCTATAGGAACATGTCATGTATTGTGGTGTCACTGGCCCCTTGTTATACCCTATAGGAACATGTCATGTATTGTGGTGTCACTGGCCCCTTGTTATACCCTATAGGAACATGTCATGTATTGTGGTGTCACTGGCCCCTTGTTATACCCTATAGGAACATGTCATGTATTGTGGTGTCACTGGCCCCTTGATATACCCTATAGGAACATGTCATGTATTGTGGTGTCACTGGCCCCTTGTTAAACCCCATAGGAACATGTCATGTATTGTGGTGTCACTGGCCCCTTGTTATACCCTATAGGAACATGTCATGTATTGTGGTGTCACTGGCCCCTTGTTATACCCTATAGGAACATGTCATGTATTGTGGTGTCACTGGCCCCTTGTTATACCCTATAGGAACATGTCATGTATTCTGGTGTCACTGGCCCCTTGTTATACCCCATAGAAATATGTCATGTATTGTGCTGTCACTGGCCCCTTGATATACCCTATAGGAACATGTCATGTATTGTGGTGTCACTGGCCCCTTGTTATACCCTATAGGAACATGTAATGCATTCTGGTGTCACTGGCCCCTTGTTATACCCTATAGGAACATGTAATGCATTCTGGTGTCACTGGCCCCTTGTTATACCCTATAGGAACATGTAATGCATTCTGGTGTCACTGGCCCCTTGTTATACCCTATAGGGACATGTCATGTATTGTGGTGTCACTGGCCCCTTGTTATACCCTATAGGAACATGTCATGTATTGTGGTGTCACTGGCCCCTTGTTATACCCTATAGGAACATGTCATGTATTGTGGTGTCACTGGCCCCTTGTTATACCCTATAGGAACATGTCATGTATTGTGGTGTCACTGGCCCCTTGATATACCCTATAGGAACATGTCATGTATTGTGGTGTCACTGGCCCCTTGTTAAACCCCATAGGAACATGTCATGTATTGTGGTGTCACTGGCCCCTTGTTATACCCTATAGGAACATGTCATGTATTGTGGTGTCACTGGCCCCTTGTTATACCCTATAGGAACATGTCATGTATTGTGGTGTCACTGGCCCCTTGTTATACCCTATAGGAACATGTCATGTATTGTGGTGTCACTGGCCCCTTGTTATACCCTATAGGAACATGTCATGTATTGTGGTGTCACTGGCCCCTTGATATACCCTATAGGAACATGTCATGTATTGTGGTGTCACTGGCCCCTTGTTAAACCCCATAGGAACATGTCATGTATTGTGGTGTCACTGGCCCCTTGTTATACCCTATAAGAACATGTCATGTATTGTGGTGTCACTGGCCCCTTGTTATACCCTATAGGAACATGTCATGTATTGTGGTGTCACTGGCCCCTTGTTATACCCTATAGGAACATGTCATGTATTCTGGTGTCACTGGCCCCTTGTTATACCCCATAGAAATATGTCATGTATTGTGCTGTCACTGGCCCCTTGATATACCCTATAGGAACATGTCATGTATTGTGGTGTCACTGGCCCCTTGTTATACCCTATAGGAACATGTAATGCATTCTGGTGTCACTGGCCCCTTGTTATACCCTATAGGAACATGTAATGCATTCTGGTGTCACTGGCCCCTTGTTATACCCTATAGGAACATGTAATGCATTCTGGTGTCACTGGCCCCTTGTTATACCCTATAGGGACATGTCATGTATTGTGGTGTCACTGGCCCCTTGTTATACCCTATAGGAACATGTCATGTATTGTGGTGTCACTGGCCCCTTGTTATACCCTATAGGAACATGTCATGCATTGTGGTGTCACTGGCCCCTTGTTATACCCTATAGGAACATGTCATGTATTGTGGTGTCACTGGCCCCTTGATATACCCTATAGGAACATGTCATGTATTGTGGTGTCACTGGCCCCTTGTTATACCCTATAGGAACATGTCATGTATTGTGGTGTCACTGGCCCCTTGTTATACCCTATAGGAACATGTCATGCATTCTGGTGTCACTGGCCCCTTGTTATACCCTATAGGAACATGTCATGCATTCTGGTGTCACTGGCCCCTTGTTATACCCTATAGGAACATGTCATGCATTGTGGTGTCACTGGCCCCTTGTTATACCCTATAGAAATATGTCATGTATTGGGATGTCACTGGCCCCTTGTTATACCCAATCATTTATTGATGCAGATCTGCATGCTACACCTCAAAGAGGGACAAATGAGAACGAGGGACAAAGGGACATGAACTTAAAAGCGGGACAGTCCCTCTAAATCAGGGACACTTGGGAGGTATAACGTATGAGTTGAATTGGACCTGATGACTGGTTGGGTGGCTCATTCTACTACACCAGGCATGACCGGGCTCCATCTTTCCAGGGTTTTAGCTGGGCCCCATACAGGATTCATGCCGGCCCTGCTTGTATGGCTGCCATGGCCAGACATCCTTTAAAATGTAAAGCGTCTCTTCATCCGAGTAGATCAGAGAGCGCGGCGGCGGCGGCGCAGCATTAGTGACACTAGCCCAGCGTTCCCTGATTGCATCTTCATAAGCCAATCAATCAGCTAATGGTTACAACATAATGGGCGCTGCTGGTTGTAGATTAACCCCGTAATTATCATTGTGGGCCCCATTGTTTTCTAATACAGCGGAGCCACCATAAAGGGCACACAAAGCTATTGTCATGCAGAAGAGACAAATGTCACATCACTGGATTCCGGAGATGCCAGGATTTCAGGACATCATCATGAACCAGGGTAGGGAGAGATCAATGGTAGGAAGAATTTTACAAACTAATTGTTGGAAGCTATAGATGATGGGCAGGCTGATTCATCACTAGCGCCAGGTAGCGACAGATGAGCGTCTGTAGCAGGCATTTTCAGAGCGCCCGCTAGTAGTCGCTGTGCTCAGCCGTTGGTCACTACTTCATAGCGACTCAGTGGCTGTCCAGTAATGTTGAATACATTGTGAGGAGTCGCTATTTGACCAGTACGGCGCTGTATGGGAGCGCATGGTAGCGACTGCTCATAGCGACTGACTCACACCTTATTCAGCAAATAAACAGCCTCACAAATCTCTGGCGCTGAAAAATGTTTCTCTGAAGCCCAGAGCGCAGGAGGCGGTGTGATTAAAGTCTGTTTTCCAGCATCTATCCACTAGTAACAAAGCGAAAACATATGGAATTACATTGTAACAACATTGTAACATGAACACTTTAAAGCCGCGGCCGCGTCTCGTGCTTCCCTCTAGCAGGGTGCGCACCCGCGCCGGCCGTTTGTGAATGGCCGGCGCAGGCGCGCTCCTTGTTAGAGGGAAGCACGAGACGCGGCCTCCAGCGCTCAGAGCCGCTGAGCTGGTATGCGCGTCCAAGTGGCCTTGGACGCACATACCACAGCAGCTCTGAGCGCTGTGATTGGCTGGCGCGGTCACGTGGGAGCGTGGTGAGGTGAGTATTTCTGGGCTTTCTGGGGGGTTTCAGACAGCGGGGCACCCCCGATCGGGGTGCCCCACCGAAGTGGACCAAAGCCCAGGATAGTCAAAATCCTGGGTGTTGGTCCACTTTAATGGCAGACCTGTAATGTCATTTCTGAGGAAATATATAAAAAATAAAAAAAATGTGAAAAAGCTGCTTATTCAATGTCAGGAGAGGTCACAGAATTATTGGTGATTTTTTGAAAAAAAAACAAATAAACAAAAACCCGGTTTAAATAGAAGAAAAGGATCGTCCATTGAAATGTATGGGAGAGCGCCAGGTAGTGAGAGGTCATACCTGGCGCTGTGCAAGGCTGAACGCCGGTGCTGTTCGCTGAGGCTGGAAAATGATGAATCAGACGCTACATGGCGCTATCGCAGTCGCTAAACAGATTCTGCTTGATAAATGTGTAATTGCGTGCCGTGTCCGGCGTTCACCAGTCGCTACCTGTCGCTACCTCTCATTAACCAGGCGCTACCTGACGCTATCCCTTCATGAATAAGGCCCTAAGACACAGACAAAAGTGGGACAAAACTTGAGCCAGGCTCCTAGTTTCCTGTAGACAGTAAATAAATGTGGACCAATTTTTTTTTTGAGAAAACTACAGTCTTTCCTTTGAACTTGAAAGCTAGAGGCTGATTCACTACCAGCCAGATTATATTATATAAATATATATATATGTTATATCGATAGTATTGCCAGATGAGCGCCTGTATAGCAGCGTTTAGAGCAACCGCTAGTAGACGCTGTAACAGGGTATCAGGCGCTGTAAACTAGCGTTGCGGTCGCTCGACATTGATGAATATGATGTGTGTTGGGCGCTGCAGTGAGCGAGAGGTAGCGCCAGCTCAGTGCGTCCAGCACTCGGTGCTCCACACCATATTTAACAAAAAGCAAGACACACACAGCGTTGCCACTCTAAAGCTAGGCGCTATGGCATAGAGCGCCAGACGTTGTGTGATCAAAGTCTGTTTTTGAACACATATCCACCAGTAACAAAGCGAAAACACATAGAATGACATTGTTTTAACACTGGGACAATAACACTTTAGTGCCAGACCTGACAATTCTGCATAAAAAAATAAGCCCCCAAAAATTTATAAAAGTGTTTGTTTGCAGCCAGGAGACGTCACACGTGATTAGAGCAAAAAAAAAAAATATGTTTATCTGCCAAACAAGTTATTTTAACAAAACCAAATGAAAGGCCATTGAAATGTATGGGAGAGCGACAGTGAGCGAAAGGTAATACGTGGCACTTTCGATCCTAGAGCGCCGGCACTATACGCTGATCTGCCTGTAATAATACATGTGACGCTACATGGCGCTGTTAGAGACTCACCAGATTCACTTTCTTATATGTGGTTTCCCGTACAGCGCCCAGCGTTCACCAGACGCTACGTGCCGCTACGAAGCACTACCTGACGCTATCCTTTCTTAAATAACCCCCATAGTGTAGAAAAGGAAGAACTGTAAGATAAGTTGACCTGGAATGTGGGTCTGCACACTACAAACAAGTGGACCATTACTAATTAGGTGGACCAAAAATGGCGTTGTGACAGACTCTCTGCCTTTTGGATTTCACCACTATTCAATTGCCCACCGGGTCATTCATTGGATGCCCACTGTTCCTTTTTCTATACGACCCATGGGACCCTACTTGGGCATATTGGATTTTAAAGGCACTGTTTCTGCCCCTTGGACTTTACATAGATTCATTACTTTCATTTTCTTAAGCATGTTCCAGACAATGTCATTGTGTTGTTGATTGTGTTACAGACTGTCATTGTGTTGTTGATTGTGTTACAGACTGTCATTGTGTTGCTGATTGTGTTACCGGCAGAGTTGAGGGATTGTGTGCCCTGCTCCCATTGGGCTTTACGTTTGTCACGCAGTTCTCCATCAGGTCCACAGGGGAGGTCCCCTTGCATGGAGACTTGCATATAAGGCCCAGGGTGGCACTAATAAAACAAGGTCATCTTCACCCTCAATACTGAGTTCCGTCTCTTATTGGGGGAAAAGCTATATTGCCATTCACTAGCCCTTGTAAGGGCTGTTCCTGATTTCCTCACGAATGACTCTGGAATTCCTGCAGCACCTCTCACCATTGGGAAAAGGACGTCTCTAGCGGGGAAGCCCTCCGGCGATAAAGGTTATCGCTACAGGCATCCTACTTGTTACTAGACAGAGAGGACCTTATAAAGATGGGCTGTGATGCCCTGTGGGACACCCGCTTTCTATGAGCTGAGAACCTCCAATCTCCGCCGCCTCTTCAGCCTATAGCCAAGCCCCCGTTTCCCGGGACACTTGGTACGCCTCACCAAACACAGTTGCCCCCAGGTCTTATATGACGCAAGGGATGTCAGCTTATGGTGAAGATGAACCAGGAGGGTAGTCCGAGAGCCGAGGTCATACACAAGTTATCAGTCCAAAGCTTATGGTGAAGATGAACCAGGAGGGTAGTCCGAGAGCCAAGGTCATACACAAGTCCATCAGTCCAAAACTTATGGTGAAGATGAACCAGGAGCGTAGTCCGAGAGTCGAGGTCATACACAAGTCCATCAGTCCAAAGCTTATGGTGAAGATGAACCAGGAGGGTAGTCCGAGAGCCAAGGTCATACACAAGTCCATCAGTCCAAAGCTTATGGTGAAGATGAACCAGGAGGGTAGTCCGAGAGCCGAGGTCATACACAAGTCCATCAGTCCAAAACTTATGGTGAAGATGAACCAGGAGCGTAGTCCGAGAGTCAAGGTCATACACAAGTCCATCAGTCCAAAGCTTATGGTGAAGATGAACCAGGAGGGTAGTCCGAGAGCCGAGGTCATACACAAGTTATCAGTCCAAAGATGTGTCAAAACACTGGGTTGGAGCAGGAGAGTGGTCGAGGAATGCCAAGGAGTCAAGACAGGGGGTCAGAGGTAGCAAAGTATCCAAAGAAGCAGGCAGGTTCGTGGTCGGTTCGGGCAGTAGACTGCGATGGTCAGTTGGAACAGAGTCGGCAACACATATAATACAGAATTCAGCACACCCTTAGCACGGGAAGCTAAAACGGGCACTAGATCCTTGTTTAAGGGATGACTGACCAATAGGAGACAGCGGATGGACTCGCTGGAGAGGAGGTGATTGCCACTATGATCCCTAGCTGGATTGGCTATACTGATCCCAGGGGCTGGTCAGCTCGGCCAGTAAGGCTGACCAGCCCCTGATCACCTTCAGGTGTGGAGGAGGCTGCACCACCTGCTGCTGGCAGTGCAGCGCCTCCTTCCCAATTTCGCCTGACAGCGGAACAGCTCCAAGAACATCTCCAACAGCCCGCACAGCTAGTGGGGAGAGAGAGAGACGGACATGGTGGTCCCTGCTCTAGTCAGCCGTGGAGCGTCCTGCCGCCCAGAATATGTTCACCGCGGGCCACCTGGTGCAGGTAAGTTTCTTACACGGGCTTACCTGTTTCTGTCTACTATCAAATAGGCTCCTACGCATTACTAGATAGATGGACCTTAGGAACTGGGTCTAACCCATTACTAGATAGACAGGACATCATGAAGGGGATTCTTACTGCTTACTAGGCAGGTGGACAACACAAATAGGGTCTTACCTGTTACTAGGTAAATGGAGGTTTATGAAGATGGTTCAACCAAAATATTTATTGTTACTAGATAGGTGGACAAATGGAGTCCTAGCCATTATTATGTAGACAGAACATCATAAGGAGGGTTCCTAAGGAGTCCTAGTTAGAGATGACCTTATAAAGATGTTTCTACTAGTTGCTATATAGCTGAACCATAAAAATAGGGTTCATCTCCTTACTAGAAAGTTCAGGCTTACGAATGGGCTCCTACCCATTACTAGATAGACGGGACCCATTACTAGAGATGTGGATGATATGAACTTGATTCTATACAGAGAGGGCCTTATAAAGATGGGTCTACCAGTCACAATATAGGTGGACCCCTCAAATGAGTTCTGACTCATTACTAGATAGGTTGACCTTACGACCCATTCCTACCATTACTAGATACTACTAGATAGACGTTTTGACGACCATTACTAGACAGGTTGATAACACAAATGGGTCCACTACACTGAGAGGATCTTATACAGATAGTTACTATATAATTGAACCCTACCCCTAAAGGGACCTTACTCATTACTAGATAGGCAGGACTTTAAAAAAGAGGCTCCGACCTGTTACTAGACAGGTTAACAACACAAGTGGGGTCCTACTTGATACTAGCCAGAGAGGACCTAATAAAGATGGTCCTACCAGTTACTAGATAGGTGGGCCTTTCAAATGGAGTCCTACCCATTACTAGAAAGACAGGACCCTGATAAAGCATGTTCCTACCCGTTACCTGACAGGCAGACAGCACAACTGGGATCCTACCATACCTGTTACTAGATAAATAGGACCCTATAAGGATGGCCCTCCCTGTTACTATATAGGAGTACCAGACAAATGGGGTACTACTTATTAATAGATAGGTGGATCCTATAAATGATAGTGCACTAAGAGGGTCTTCTAAGGATGGTCCTACCAGTTACTATATAAGTGGACCCTACAAATGGGATCTTACTCATTACTAGAAAGACAGAACTTCAAAAAAGAGGTTCCGACCTGTTACTAGACAGGTGAACAACACAAATGGGGTCCTACCTGATACTAGACAGAGAGGACCTAATAAAGATGGTCCTACCAGTTACTAGATAGGTGGACCTTTCAAATGGAGTCCTACCCATTACTAGAAAGACAGGATCCTGTTAAAGTACGTTCCTACCCGTTACCTGACAGGTGGACAACACAAATGGGATCCTACCTGATACTAGACAAAGGAGCTGATAAAGATGGTCCTATCAGTTACTATATACGTGGACCCTACAAATGGGATCTTACTCATTACTAGATAGACAGAACTTCAAAAAAGAGGTTCCGACCTGTTACTAGACAGGTGAACAACACAAATGGGGTCCTACCTGATACTAGACAGAGAGGACCTAATAAAGATGGTCCTACCAGTAATTAGATAGGTGGACCTTTCAAATGGAGTCCTACCCATTACTAGAAAGACAGGACCCTGATAAAGCACGTTACCTGACAGGTGGACAACACAAATGGGATCCTACCATACCTGTTACTAGATAAATTGTACCCTATAAAGATGATTCTCCCTGTTACTATATAGGAGCACCAGACAAACGGGGTACTACTTATTAATAGATAGGTGGATCCTATAAAAGAGGGTCTTCTAAGGATGGTCCTACCAGTTTCTATATAAGTGGACCCTACAAATCTTACTCATTACTACATAGACAGAACTTCAAAAAAGAGGTTCCGACCTATTACTAGACAGGTGAACAACACAAACGGGGTCTTACCAGATACTAGACAGAGAGGACCTGATAAAGCTGGTCCTACCAGTTACTATATATAGGTGGACCTTTCAAATGGGATCCTACCCATTACTAGAAAGACAGGACCCTAATAAGGCTAGACAGGCGGACAAAACAAATGGGGTCCTACAGTACCTGTTACTAGATAAATAGGACCTTATAAAGATGGCCATTCCCATTACTTTATAGGTGGCCCTACTTAATAACAGATAGGCGGATCCTACAAATGGGGTCCTACTTACTACTAGATAAGTGGATTCTACTAATGGGGTGCTACTTACTATTAGATAAGTGGATCCTACAAATGGGGTGCTACTTACTACTAGATAAGTGGATCCTACTAATGGGGTGCTACTTACTATTAGATAAGTGGATCCTACAAATGGGGTGCTACTTACTACTAGATAAGTGGATCCTACTAATGGGGTCCTGCTTACTATTAGATAAGTGGATCCTACTGATGGGGTGCTACTTACTATTAGATAAGTGGATCCTACTGATGGGGTGCTACTTACTACTAGATAAGTGGATCCTACTAATGGGGTGCTACTTACTATTAGATAAGTGGATCCTACTGATGGGGTGCTACTTACTACTAGATAAGTGGATCCTACTAATGGGGTGCTACTTACTATTAGATAAGTGGATCCTACTGATGGGGTGCTACTTACTACTAGATAAGTGGATCCTACTAATGGGGTGCTACTTACTACTAGATAAGTGGATCCTACTAATGGGGTGCTACTTACTATTAGATAAGTGGATCCTACTAATGGGGTGCTACTTACTACTAGATAAGTGGATCCTACTAATCGGGTGCTACTTACTATTAGATAAGTGGATCCTACAAATGGGGTGCTACTCATTACTAGATAGGTGGACCTTATAAATTGGGGTTGTTCTGTTACTATATTCACCTAAGGTTTGGGCCTTCTGGTACCAGGAGGATTCTCGAGGAAAGATTTGGATCATAGGGAGTTCTAAAGGGCAAGGTAAGTATAAATGATGTTTGATTTTGGACACAGATGTCCTTTAATTGCAGTGATAATAGTGTTAATTAATAGACAGCAAAAGTAAAGTTACAGTAGCTCTAACCCTTCCTTGCTCCAAACTAGAAAAAGGTTTTGGCTGGAGTTGTGCTGTAGGAAATATCTAAGCCAGGGAAGAACTAGATTATCTCCAACTACCAATCAGATTTACTGTAAGAAAAAATACGATTGGCCAGTGCTAAAGCAATACAGCCCTGTACCGGGCACCTGGTGCGGCAGCCTGTCTCCATCGTTGGAGGAAATTGGATTTAGCAGAGGACAGGAAATTGCATTGTGCGCTGCGGGCTCGCCATGCGTGTAAAGCAATGCGTCAGCACTGCGCTCTTTGTTCCAGCGTCTGCAGCTCCCCCCTCCCCAGCAGCCAGTTATGGCTCCCTTCCCCCTCTCCATCCAATCTCTGGGATTCTCTTTCAGGGATATTGCCGCATCAGCGTTTTCATCCCGGGGAGGCGAGGAAGTCATCAGGCGCCGCTGTAAACGACCTATACAGTTCATTTTTCCATGGAGCTGCACATATGGTGCCATAGACAGGAAGATGGCAGATCTGAAATTCCATCCAATCCCCCCCTTCATATTTCATTTATTATTAGCAGAGTGGCAGCGCCCCCCCTTCATATTTCATTTATTATTAGCAGAGTGGCAGTGGCTCCTTTCATATTTCATTTATTATTAGCAGAGTGGCAGTGGCTCCTTTCATATTTCATTTATTATTAGCAGAGTGGCAGTGGACCCCCTTTATATTTCATTTATTATTAGCAGAGTGGCAGTGGACCCCCTTTATATTTCATTTATTATTAGCAGAGTGGCAGTGGCCCCCTTTATATTTCATTTATTATTAGCAGAGTGGCAGCGGCCCCCTTTATATTTCATTTATTATTAGCAGAGTGGCAGCGCCCCCCTTTATATTTCATTTATTATTAGCAGAGTGGCAGCGCCCCCTTTATATTTCATTTATTATTAGCAGAGTGGCAGTGGCTCCCTTCATATTTCATTTATTATTAGCAGAGTGGCAGCGGCCCCCTTTATATTTAATTTATTATTAGCAGAGTGGCAGCGGCCCCCTTTATATTTCATTTATTATTAGCAGAGTGGCAGCGGCCCCCTTTATATTTCATATATTATTAGCAGAGTGGCAGCACCCCCTTTATATTTAATTTATTATTAGCAGAGTGGCAGCGGCCCCCTTTATATTTCATTTATTATTAGCAGAGTGGCAGCAGCCCCCTTTATATTTCATTTATTATTAGCAGAGTGGCAGCAGCCCCCTTTATATTTCATTTATTATTAGCAGAGTGGCAGCGGCCCCCTTTATATTTCATTTATTATTAGCAGAGTGGCAGCGGCCCCCTTTATATTTCATTTATTATTAGCAGAGTGGCAGTGGACCCCCTTTATATTTCATTTATTATTAGCAGAGTGGCAGCGGCCCCCTTTATATTTCATTTATTATTAGCAGAGTGGCAGCAGCCCCCTTTATATTTCATTTATTATTAGCAGAGTGGCAGCGGCCCCCTTTATATTTCATTTATTATTAGCAGAGTGGCAGCAGCCCCCTTTATATTTCATTTATTATTAGCAGAGTGGCAGCAGCCCCCTTTATATTTCATTTATTATTAGCAGAGTGGGAGCAGCCCCCTTTATATTTCATTTATTATTAGCAGAGTGGCAGTGGACCCCTTCATATTTCATTTATTATTAGCAGAGTGGCAGCGGCCCCCTTTATATTTCATTTATTATTAGCAGAGTGGCAGCGGCCCCCTTTATATTTCATTTATTATTAACAGAGTGGCAGCAGCCCCCTTTATATTTCATTTATTATTAGCAGAGTGGCAGTGGCTCCCTTTATATTTCATTTATTATTAGCAGAGAGGCAGCGGCTCCCTTTATATTTCATTTATTATTAGCAGAGTGGCAGCGGACCCCTTTATATTTCATTTATTATTAGCAGAGTGGCAGCGGTTCCCTTTATATTTCATTTATTATTAGCAGAGTGGCAGCAGCCCCCTTTATATTTCGTTTATTATTAGCAGAGTGGCAGCGCCCCCTTTATATTTCATTTATTATTAGCAGAGTGGCAGCAGCCCCTTTATATTTCGTTTATTATTAGCAGAGTGGCAGCAGCCCCCTTTATATTTCATTTATTATTAGCAGAGTGGCAGCAGCCCCCTTTATATTTCATTTATTATTAGCAGAGTGGCAGCAGCCCCTTTATATTTCATTTATTATTAGCAGAGTGGCAGCGCCCCCTTTATATTTCATTTATTATTAGCAGAGTGGCAGTGACCCCCTTTATATTTCATTTATTATTAGCAGAGTGGCAGCGGCCCCCTTCATATTTCATTTATTATTAGCAGAGTGGCAGTGGATCCCATTATATTTCATTTATTATTAGCAGAGTGGCAGCGGCTCCCTTTATATTTCATTTATTATTAGCAGAGTGGCAGCGGCCCCCTTTATATTTCATTTATTATTAGCAGAGTGGCAGTGGATCCCATTATATTTCATTTATTATTAGCAGAGTGGCAGTGGCTCCCTTTATATTTCATTTATTATTAGCAGAGTGGCAGCAGCCCCCTTCATATTTCATTTATTATTAGCAGAGTGGCAGCGGACCCCCTTTATATTTCATTTATTATTAGCAGAGTGGCAGTGGATCCCATTATATTTCATTTATTATTAGCAGAGTGGCAGTGGCTCCCTTTATATTTCATTTATTATTAGCAGAGTGGCAGCAGCCCCCTTTATATTTCATTTATTATTAGCAGAGTGGCAGCAGCCCCCTTTATATTTCATTTATTATTAGCAGAGTGGCAGCAGCCCCCTTTATATTTCATTTATTATTAGCAGAGTGGCAGCGGCCCCCTTTATATTTCATTTATTACTAGCAGAGTAGCAGCGGCCCCCTTTATATTTCATTTATTATTAGCAGAGTGGCAGCAGCCCCCTTTATATTTCATTTATTATTAGCAGAGTGGCAGCGCCCCCTTTATATTTCATTTATTATTAGCAGAGTGGCAGCGCCCCCGTTATATTTCATTTCTTATTAGCAGAGTGGCAGCGGCCCCCTTTATATTTCATTTATTATTAGCTGAGTGGCAGCAGCCCCTTTATATTTCATTTATTATTAGCAGAGTGGCAGCAGCCCCTTTATATTTCATTTATTATTAGCAGAGTGGCAGCGGCCCCCTTTATATTTCATTTATTATTAGCAGAGTGGCAGCGGCCCCCTTTATATTTCATTTATTATTAGCAGAGAGGCAGCGGCTCCCTTCATATTTCATTTATTATTAGCAGAGTGGCAGCAGCCCCTTTATATTTCATTTATTATTAGCAGAGTGGCAGCACCCCCTTTATATTTTATTTATTATTAGCAGAGTGGCAGCGGCCCCTTTATATTTCATTTATTATTAGCAGAGTGGCAGCGGCCCCCTTTATATTTCATTTATTATTAGCAGAGTGGCAGCAGCCCCCTTCATCTTTTATTTATTATTAGCAGAGTGGCAGCGGCCCCTTTATATTTCATTTATTATTAGCAGAGTGGCAGCAGCCCCTTTATATTATATTTATTATTAACAGAGCAGCAGCAGCCCCTTTATATTTCATTTATTATTAGCAGAGCGGCAGCGGACCCCTTCATATTTCATTTATTATTAGCAGAGTGGCAGCGCCCCCTTTATATTTCATTTATTATTAGCAGAGTGGCAGCACCCCCTTTATATTTCATTTATTATTAGCAGAGTGGCAGCACCCCCTTTATATTTCATTTATTATTAGCAGAGTGGCAGCGGACCCCTTCATATTTCATTTATTATTAGCAGAGTGGCAGCGCCCCCTTTATATTTCATTTATTATTAGCAGAGTGGCAGCGCCCCCTTTATATTTCATTTATTATTAGCAGAGTGGCAGCGCCCCCCTTTATATTTCATTTATTATTAGCAGAGTGGCAGCGCCCCCTTTATATTTCATTTATTATTAGCAGAGTGGCAGCGGACCCCTTCATATTTCATTTATTATTAGCAGAGTGGCAGCGCCCCCTTTATATTTCATTTATTATTAGCAGAGTGGCAGCGCCCCCTTTATATTTCATTTATTATTAGCAGAGTGGCAGCGCCCCCCTTTATATTTCATTTATTATTAGCAGAGTGGCAGCGCCCCCTTTATATTTCATTTATTATTAGCAGAGTGGCAGCGGCCCCCTTTATATCTCATTTATTATTAGAAGAGTGGCAGCGGCCCCCTTCATATTTCATTTATTATTAGCAGAGTGGCAGCGCCCCCCTTCATATTTCATTTATTATTAGCAGAGCGGCAGCGCCCCCCTTTATATTTCATTTATTATTAGCAGAGTGGCAGCGCCCCCTTTATATTTCATTTATTATTAGCAGAGTGGCAGCAGCCCCTTTATATTTCATTTATTATTAGCAGAGTGGCAGTGGCTCCCTTCATATTACTGAAATATTAGCAGAGTGGCAGCGCCCCCTTTATATTTCATTTATTATTAGCAGAGTGGCAGCGCCCCCTTTATATTTCATTTATTATTAGCAGAGTGGCAGCGCCCCCTTTATATTTCATTTATATTAGCAGAGTGGCAGCGCCCCCTTTATATTTCATTTATTATTAGCAGAGTGGCAGCAGCCCCCCTTTATATTTAATTTCTTATTAGCAGAGTGGCAGCGGCCCCCTTTATATTTCATTTATTATTAGCAGAGTGGCAGTGGGCCCCCTTTATATTTCATTTATTATTAGCAGAGTGGCAGTGGGCCCCCTTTATATTTCATTTATTATTAGCAGAGTGGCAGTGGGCCCCCTTTATATTTCATTTATTATTAGCAGAGTGGCAGCGGCCCCCTTTATATTTCATTTATTATTAGCAGAGTGGCAGCGCCCCCTTCATATTTAATTTATTATTAGCAGAGTGGCAGCGCCCCCTTTATATTTCATTTATTATTAGCAGAGTGGCAGCGCCCCTTTATATTTCATTTATTATCAGCAGAGTGGCAGCGCCCCCTTTATATTTCATTTATTATTAGCAGAGTGGCAGCGCCCCCTTTATATTTCATTTATTATTAGCAGAGTGGCAGCAGCCCCCCTTTATATTTAATTTCTTATTAGCAGAGTGGCAGCGGCCCCCTTTATATTTCATTTATTATTAGCAGAGTGGCAGTGGGCCCCCTTTATATTTCATTTATTATTAGCAGAGTGGCAGTGGGCCCCCTTTATATTTCATTTATTATTAGCAGAGTGGCAGTGGCCCCCTTTATATTTCATTTATTATTAGCAGAGTGGCAGCGGCCCCCTTTATATTTCATTTATTATTAGCAGAGTGGCAGCAGCAGCAGCTCATTTCAAAAAAATCACAAATAATTCTGTGACCTCTTCTGGCATTGAATAAGCAGTTTTTTCATATTTTTTTCATTTTTTATATATTTCCTCAGAAATGACATTACAGCTCTGCCATTAAAGTGTTCATGTTACAATGTTGTTACAATGTAATTCCATATGTTTTCGCTTTGTTACTAGTGGATAGATGCTGAAAAACAGACTTTAAACACACCGCCTCCTGCACTCTGGGCTACAAACAACTATTTTTCAGCGCCAGAGTTTGTGAGGCTGTTTTTTTGCTGAATATGGTGTGAGTCAGTCGCTATGAGCAGTCGCTAACATGCGCTCCCATACAGCGCTGTACTGGTCAAATAGCGACTCCTCACAATGTATTCAACATTACTGAACAGCGACTGAGTCGCTATAAAGTAGCGACTCACGGCCGAACACTGCGACTAATAGCGGGCGCTCTTAAAATGCCTGCTACAGACGCTCATCTGTCGCTACCTGACGCTAATGATGAATCAGCCTCCCCATGTATAGAGACTGGGCCTCTCTATCACCTACCGTATGTGTAATAGCTTGGCCCCTAGTTTGTATTGGGCCCCAATGATAACCAGCCTGGAGGCAGACACCCTCATTTATCATCAACACTAGCAGCAATAGCGTGGCAGCCTGTGGGTCTCAGGTGCAGGGTGGCCATTAGGGCCACTTGGCCATGTGCCCTCTCTTTACTGCTGGACCCCTTGGGCCCCATACTGGATTATTTGCTCTCCTGCACTGATGGCTGCCCTACTCCTGTCATATACTATTTTCATAGCATTCACTTTAAACTTTGTAGCATCTTTGTACAGTGCTACGAATGCAGATGGCGCTATATAAATAGTAATAATATACCTACCAACTTTTCAGGGTGGGACAGAGGGACATTTTGTTAAATTAGGCCACGCCCCCTCGTTGAGGGATGGATAGGAGATAGTTTGTAACGGTTACAGCAATTGAAACACTTTGAATAGGCAAATGCATCATTTATTGCTGCAGATCTGCACCTCAAAGAGGGACAAACGAGAACAACAAGAGACAGAGGGACATGGACTCAAAAGAGGGACAGTCTCTCCAAATCGGGGACACTTGGAAGGTATGATTAATATAGAGAAAAAAGTTGATATGGGTGGGTGCGGAATAGCAGGCAGGGTCCTTGGATGATGCTGTCTTTGTGCCCAAATTATGACACTGCTCGGCATGCTGGGAGTTGTAGTAGTTGCTCTCATGTTGTGCATGAGCGTTACAGACATTTGCAGACTGCCCCAAATGTCACCCGGGTCATATTGCCCCACGCCCACGAGAATGCCGCTGTAACCCTACACTGAGCCCGCTGCGCCCAGATGGCTCCGGCACTTGTTACCCAACACTCCCCTCGTGATGCCGCCAAATCTGTGCAAACTCCCGACACAGGTCACAACAACCGTGTCACTTCTGCTGGTGATACAGGGCTTCCTTGTATCCAGCAATGAGCCACAGCTTCTGTGATGTCATAGGGACCCCTACCATGATTGATGTCATGCTGGTCATCATAGGCGTCATTCAATGTGAGCAGAGTGCCAGACCCCCCCCCCCCCCCCTTACTATTCCATAAAATATAAGCAGAGTGCCATTGCATGAAATATTAGCAGAATAGCAGTGGTTCCCCTTTATATTGCATGAAAAATTAACAGAATAGCAGTGGTTCTCCTTTAAATTTTATGAGATCAAACCTCAGACAGGCAATTTATATAAAATATATACAAATGGACTGGTCATTACCTCCAGGACGGTTATTATTATTATTATTAATAATAATAATAATAATAATGATAATAATAATAATTACATTACTATTATTATTAATAATATTAATATGGAGCACCATCATATTCCATGTTGGTGATAATAGTTATTATCTATAATAACTATCTATAGATCTATAGACTATCTATAGATAATAAAATCTATATTTTTTTATATATAATCATTATATTCAATAGTAACTGGGATTTTTTATTGTTGTTCTTGTTATTATTATTATTATTATTATTATTAATAATAATTAATAATAATAATACTAATAATAATAATAATAGTATTATTATTAATAACAATAATAATTATTATTATTATTGTTATTATTATTATTATTATTATTATTATAATACTTTTGTATAATAATATACTATGGGCCTTATTTATCAAGGGATAGCGCCAGGTAGTGTCTGACGAGCGCCAGGTACCGCCAGCTATCGGCGGCTACCGACTCCAGAACGCCCGGCGGCGGACACAATCACGCATTTATCACTCTAAATGAGGCTAGCGCCGGCGAGAGCGTCAGCTAGCGCAGGATTCATCATGTAGCCGACTGCAACGAACAGCGCCGCTGCTAATCCCATCACAGCGACAGGTATGACCTGTCGCTCCCTGGCGCTCTCCAATGCATTTCAATGGAGCAATCTTTAAATATTCATAATTAATTGATATTAATGTTTTTTTGTTTTGTTTTTTTTTTAATGTCAAAAATTCTGTGACCACTTCTGCAATGTTAGATATTTTTTTTAAGGTAAAAAAAAAAAAAAAAATTGTGCAGAATTGATATTACAGGTCTGATATTAATGTATTCATATTACAAAATGTTTAGAAAAACTTGTTTCATTTTTTAATCAAAAAATATGGTTGTTTGGGGGTTAAAAACTACTTTTAACCCATCGCCGCCAGCGCTCTGGGGTTTAAACAAGCATTTCACAGCGCGAGAATTTTTTGAGCGTGATTTGTTAATGAATCTGCTGGAAGCCGTTCGTTATGGCCATTCGCTGTCAGGCGCACCCATACAGCGCGGAACCTGTGAAACAGCGACTCCTAACCCCGTATTCAACATTACCGCACACCGACTGAGTCGCTGTCAACAGCCGAACAACGGCCAAGCACAGCGACTACTAGCGGGCGCTGTGAAAATGCCGCTACAGTCGCTCATCTGTCGCTACCTGGCGCTATTAATGAATCAGCCTGTGTGTTTTACTGACAAGAAAACAAAAGTTAACAAGACACAAATGGCAAAGTCAGCTTATGCATTTCATCACCGTTGCTATTTATTATTGCTAATAATAATAAATAATAATCTTGTATGGACAGTGCACGTGGCGGTCACTTACCTGCCATCAGGCAGAGCAGCATGGCCAGCAGCCAGCAGTCCATGGTCCGGATTGGGCGGGGCAGTTCTGGTGGCGGGTAATAGTTTGGGGTGAGGGGCGGCCGCGCTCCCTCCTGCGCTAGGTCCGCTTATTAATAATTAATCGGTGTTCGGTCAGTGGATTCCGGGGAGCTTCATGTCCTCCGTCTTGCTCATAGGGTGTCATAAAAGGCCCGGGGCCCCCTCAATGTTGCTGCATAGGATCAGGTCTGTGTCGCCCTGGGGTGTGATGGGTGCCCCCCTCCTGCGTTGCTCTTCTAGAAGGTGACACCCGATCCCCAGCTGACCATTCCTCGGGGGGATAATTTTAGATCCGGACGCTGGAAGTCTCCCTCCCGATCCGCGCTTTTCTCTGGCAAGCGACGGGGTCACCACCGGGATAGATTGGGGGTCTCCAGGGAGAATCTGTAATGAAAAAAAAAAAACACAAATATTTAAATTAGGGTGAAAGTGATTGGAGGTGGGAGTGGCTGGGCGTGGCCACCTGGAAGTCATGTCATCGTGTCACCGGAGATTTATGGCACCCATGTGTCCTGGTGGGTGACAGCGCCCTTCTATCCGGAGACGAGGCTCATATTCACCTGCCCCCCCCCCGATTTACCCAATATCATCTAACAGAAGAGCCATGGGGGTCACTGGAACAGGAACCTCCGCCTTCCCATCCTGGTGACACCCAAGGCTTTTCTGTATAAGGAACTGTAAGAAGAAATAAGAACCCTGCATTTAAAAAGCCCCCCCTCCAACAAATCGCCCAATAATAAAAGGTGTCTGCACCTTCTTAGGGCCTTATTCATGAAACCAGACCTTCACCCTGAATAAGAGCCTATCTTATATGTTTCTCCCCTGTACATACAGATTGCTCACATTAACCCGGACCTTCACCCTGAATAAGAGCCTATCTTATATGTTTCTCCCCTGTACATACAGATTGCTCACATTAACCCGGACCTTCACCCTGAATAAGAGCCTATCTTATATGTTTCTCCCCTGTACATACAGATTGCTCACATTAACCCAGACCTTCACCCTGAATAAGAGCCTATCTTATATGTTTCTCCCCTGTACATACAGATTGCTCACATTAATCCAGACCTTCACCCTGAATAAGAGCCTATCTTATATGTTTCTCCCCTGTACATACAGATTGCTCACATTAATCCGGACCTTCACCCTGAATAAGAGCCTATCTTATATGTTTCTCCCCTGTACATACAGATTGCCCACATTAATCCGGACCTTCACCCTGAATAAGAGCCTATCTTATATGTTTCTCCCCTGTACATACAGATTGCCCACATTAATCCAGACCTTCACCCTGAATAAGAGCCTATCTTATATGTTTCTCCCCTGTACATACATATTGCTCACATTAATCCGGACCTTCACCCTGAATAAGAGCCTATCTTATATGTTTCTCCCCTGTACATACAGATTGCTCACATTAATCCAGACCTTCACCCTGAATAAGAGCCTATCTTATATGTTTCTCCCCTGTACATACAGATTGCTCACATTAATCCGGACCTTCACCCTGAATAAGAGCCTATCTTATATGTGTTCTCCCCACCCTGTACATACAGATTGCCCACATTAATCCGGACCTTCACCCTGAATAAGAGCCTATCTTATATGTGTTCTCCCCACCCTGTACATACAGATTGCCCACATTAATCCGGACCTTCACCCTGAATAAGAGCCTATCTTATATGTTTCCCCCACCCTGTACATATAGATTGCCCACATTAATCCGGACCTTCACCCTGAATAAGAGCCTATCTTATATGTTTCCCCCACCCTGTACATACAGATTGCCCACATTAATCCGGACCTTCACCCTGAATAAGAGCCTATCTTATATGTTTCCCACACCCTGTACATACAGATTGCTCACATTAATCCGGACCTTCACCCTGAATAAGAGCCTATCTTATATGTTTCCCACACCCTGTACATACAGATTGCTCACATTAATCCGGACCTTCACCCTGAATAAGAGTCTATCTTATATGTTTCCCACACCCTGTACATACAGATTGCTCACATTAATCCGGACCTTCACCCTGAATAAGAGTCTATCTTATATGTTTCCCACACCCTGTACATACAGATTGCCCACATTAATCCGGACCTTCACCCTGAATAAGAGTCTATCTTATATGTTTCCCACACCCTGTACATACAGATTGCTCACATTAATCCGGACCTTCACCCTGAATAAGAGTCTATCTTATATGTTTCCCACACCCTGTACATACAGATTGCCCACATTAATCCGGACCTTCACCCTGAATAAGAGTCTATCTTATATGTTTCCCACACCCTGTACATACAGATTGCTCACATTAATCCGGACCTTCACCCTGAATAAGAGCCTATCTTATATGTTTCCCACACCCTGTACATACAGATTGCTCACATTAAAAATCATCCTACCTGCATCTACTGCATGTTATGAGCCTTTAAACATCTAAGATGGCGGCTCATGGAGCATCAGGCAGCCTGCAAACAGGAAGTGTCTTCTGACTGTGCTGCTCTGCATTCTGGGATTGCTGTCCTTTCCCTGACCCCAGCTCTGCTCTGTCTGAGCAAAGCACAGCTATAACCTGCCCCCCTGCACTTTATCCCGCTCTCCTCTCCTCAGTAAGTGTGATGCTTCTGAGTCAAGATGGCGGCGCCCGTATCCTAAAGTCCTGAACAGAGTTGCAGCCCAGTTGGGGAAAGAATAATAAGTAAGTGACTAAAAACTTAAAATATATTAATTTTAGATGCTGGGGAATCGTTTTATAAGGGTTTAGGCTTTTCAGTAAATCATGGTGAAGGTCCGGTTGAAGGGATAGCGCCAGGGAGCGTCAGGGGAACGCCGGACACGGCACGCAATTACACATTTATGAAGCCGATTCTGTTTAGCGACTGGGATAGCGCCATGTAGCGTCCAATTCATCATTATCCCAGGCTCAGCGAACAGCGCCACGTATTACCTCTCGCTACCTGTCGCTCTCCCATAAATTTCAATGGACGCTCTTTTACTTCTATTTAAACAGGGGGTTTTATTATTTTATTTTTTATTTTTTTTTATTCTCAAATAATGTTGTGACCTCTCCTGGCCTAGAAAAAGCCATTTTTGAAAACTTTTTTTTCATTTTTCTATATATTTATGCAGAATTGACATCACAGGTCTGGCATTAATCTGCTCATGTCACAATGTTATTACAATGTAATTCCATATGTTTTCGCTTTGTTACTGGTGGATACATGTTCAAAAACAGACTTTAATCACACAGCGTCTGGGCTACAGCGAAGCATTTCTGCTCGCCGGTGTGTGAGGCTGTTTTTTTTATGAATATGTTGTCGGTTGACTGACCAGTCGCTACCATTCATTCCCATACAGCGCTGTACTGCTCCTATAGCGACTCCATAGACAAAGAAACAGAGGGAGAGAGATAGAGAGAGCGAGAGGTAGAGAGAGAGATTAAAATAAAGCAAGAGGGAGAAAGAGATAGAGAAAGCGAGGGAGAGAGAAAGAGAAAGCTAGAAAGAGGAAGAGTGAAAGAAAGAGAGCCCAGCCATAATTTGCATATTCATGAGGTAATCATGCCTCATAGGACTTGCGGAGCAATTGGGGACAAATCACACCTAGTGTAGGTCCCCTTTAATGCATTATGCTAATTACACATTTCTGCTGGTTATAAAGAGATTTACAATGTTTTAATGAGTGATACATTATTACGCACTATTCTAATGAGTGATACATTATTATGCAATATTCTAATGAGTGATACATTATTACGCACTATTCTAATGAGTGATACATTATTACGCACTATTCTAATGAGTGATATATTATTATGCAATATTCTAATGAGTGATACATTATTAAGCACTATTCTAATGAGTGATACATTATTACGCACTATTCTAATGAGTGATACATTATTACACACTATTCTAATGAGTGATACATTATTATGCAATATTCTAATGAGTGATACATTATTAAGCACAATTCTAATGAGTGATATATTATTATGCAATATTCTAATGAGTGATACATTATTACGCACTATTCTAATGAGTGATACATTATTATGCACTATTCTAATGAGTGATACATTATTACGCACTATTCTAATGAGTGATACATTATTACGCACTATTCTAATGAGTGATACATTATTACGCACTATTCTAATGAGTGATACATTATTACGCACTATTCTAATGAGTGATACATTATTATGCAATATTCTAATGAGTGATACATTATTACACACTATGCTAATGAGTGATATATTATTATGCAATATTCTAATGAGTGATACATTATTACGCACTATTCTAATGAGTGATACATTATTACACACTATTCTAATGAGTGATATATTATTATGCAATATTCTAATGAGTGATACATTATTACGCACTATTCTAATGAGTGATATATTATTATGCAATATTCTAATGAGTGATACATTATTACGCACTATTCTAATGAGTGATACATTATTACGCACTATTCTAATGAGTGATATATTATTATGCAATATTCTAATGAGTGATACATTATTAAGCACTATTCTAATGAGTGATACATTATTACGCACTATTCTAATGAGTGATACATTATTACACACTATTCTAATGAGTGATACATTATTATGCAATATTCTAATGAGTGATACATTATTAAGCACAATTCTAATGAGTGATATATTATTATGCAATATTCTAATGAGTGATACATTATTACGCACTATTCTAATGAGTGATACATTATTACGCACTATTCTAATGAGTGATACATTATTACGCACTATTCTAATGAGTGATACATTATTACGCACTATTCTAATGAGTGATACATTATTACGCACTATTCTAATGAGTGATACATTATTACGCACTATTCTAATGAGTGATACATTATTACGCACTATTCTAATGAGTGATACATTATTACGCACTATTCTAATGAGTGATATATTATTATGCAATATTCTAATGAGTGATACATTATTAAGCACTATTCTAATGAGTGATACATTATTACGCACTATTCTAATGAGTGATACATTATTACACACTATTCTAATGAGTGATACATTATTATGCAATATTCTAATGAGTGATACATTATTAAGCACAATTCTAATGAGTGATACATTATTAAGCACAATTCTAATGAGTGATATATTATTATGCAATATTCTAATGAGTGATACATTATTACGCACTATTCTAATGAGTGATACATTATTACGCACTATTCTAATGAGTGATACATTATTACGCACTATTCTAATGAGTGATACATTATTACGCACTATTCTAATGAGTGATACATTATTACGCACTATTCTAATGAGTGATACATTATTACGCACTATTCTAATGAGTGATACATTATTATGCACTATTCTAATGAGTGATACATTATTACGCACTATTCTAATGAGTGATATATTATTATGCAATATTCTAATGAGTGATACATTATTTTCAATATGCTAATGAGCGATACATTATTATGCAATATGCTAATGAGTGAGATCCGGAAATGTGAAAAAAAAGAGGGAGAAAGGAAATGTGAAAAAAAGAGAGAAGGAGGGATTGTGGAGGAGACACATAGAAGGAAAAGGAGAGAGAAAAAGGAGAGAATGTAGGAAAAGACACTGCGAGAGAGAGAGAAAGAGAGAAAGAGGGAGAAAGGGAATGTGAAAAAAGAGAGAGAAGGAGGGATTGTGGAGGAGACAAGAGAGAGAGAGAAAAGGAGAGAATGTAGGAAAAGACACTGCGAGAGAGTGAGAGAGAGAGAAGGAGCAAATATGCAAAGTACAGAGAGAGAGAGATAAAGAGAGAGACACAAGGAAGTGTGAGGGCATATGGAAAAAAGAAGGAGCAAATCTAAAAAATAGCAGGAAAGGGAGAGAATGGAGGGGCCGTATAAAAGAGAGAGAAGGAAGGAGGCAGGGAATGAACGATGAAAAAGAAGCAAAGGACAAGCACCAGCAAATCTCCATTAGTGTGCAGTGATCCCCCGCTTCCTGTCCCCCTCCCGCCTGCTCTCCGGGGACACTCAGGCTTATTATGACACAAGCCTTAATCATTTTTTTCCATAATGAATCCCAGCATTAATTAATAGCAGCTTCCTCACTCACAGCTTCCTGCTATCCCGCCCGGCAACAGCGGCCATGGAGGAAACTCACTATCATGCTCTCCATCCTATGTAGGGGAGCTCTCCATCCTATGTGGGGGAGCTCTCTATCCTATGTAGAGGAGCTCTCCATCCTATGTAGGGGAGCTCTCCATCCTATGTGGGGGAGCTCTCCATCCTATGTGGGGGAGCTCTCCATCCTATGTGGGGGAGCTCTCTATCCTATGTGGGGGAGCTCTCTATCCTATGTGGGGGAGCTCTCCATCCTATGTGGGGGAGCTCTCCATCCTATGTGGGGGAGCTCTCTATCCTATGTGGAGGAGCTCTCCATCCTATGCGGGGGATCTCTCCATCCTATGTGGGGGAGCTCTCCATCCTATGTGGGGGAGCTCTCTATCCTATGTGGAGGAGCTCTCCATCCTATGTGGGGGATCTCTCCATCCTATGCGGGGGATCTCTCTATCCTATGTGGGGGAGCTCTCCATCCTATGTGGGGGAGCTCTCCATCCTATGCGGGGGATCTCTCTATCCTATGTGGGGGAGCTCTCCATCCTATGTGGGGGAGCTCTCCATCCTATGTGGGGGAGCTCTCTATCCTATGTGGGGGAGCTCTCCATCCTATGTGGGGAGCTCTCCATCCTATGCGGGGGATCTCTCTATCCTATGTGGGGGAGCTCTCCATCCTATGTGGGGGAGCTCTCCATCCTATGTGGGGGATCTCTCTATCCTATGTGGGGGAGCTCTCCATCCTATGTGGGGGAGCTCTCCATCCTATGTGGGGGAGCTCTCCATCCTATGTGGGGGAGCTCTCCATCCTATGTGGGGGATCTCTCTATCCTATGTGGGGGAGCTCTCCATCCTATGTGGGGGAGCTCTCCATCCTATGTGGGGGAGTTCTCTATCCTATGTGGGGGAGCTCTCTATCCTATGTGGGGGAGCTCTCCATCCTATGTGGGGGAGCTCTCCATCCTATGTGGGGGAGCTCTCCATCCTATGTGGGGGAGTTCTCCATCCTATGTGGGGGATCTCTCTATCCTATGTGAGGGAGCTCTCTATCCTATGTGGGGGAGCTCTCCATCCTATGTGGGGGAGCTCTCCATCCTATGTGGGGGAGCTCTCCATCCTATGTGGGGGATCTCTCTATCCTATGTGGGGGAGCTCTCCATCCTATGTGGGGGAGCTCTCCATCCTATGTAGGGGAGCTCTCCATCCTATGTGGGGGGAGCTCTCTATCCTATGTGGGGGAGCTCTCCATCCTATGTGGGGGATCTCTCTATCCTATGTGAGGGAGCTCTCTATCCTATGTGGGGGAGCTCTCCATCCTATGTGAGGGAGCTCTCCATCCTATGTGGGGGAGCTCTCTATCCTATGTGGGGGAGCTCTCCATCCTATGTGGGGGAGCTCTCCATCCTATGTAGGGGAGCTCTCCATCCTATGTGGGGGATCTCTCTATCCTATGTGAGGGAGCTCTCTATCCTATGTGGGGGAGCTCTCCATCCTATGTGGGGGAGCTCTCCATCCTATGTGAGGGAGCTCTCCATCCTATGTGGGGGAGCTCTCTATCCTATGTGGGGGAGCTCTCCATCCTATGTGGGGGAGCTCTCCATCCTATGTGGGGGAGCTCTCCATCCTATGTGGGGGAGCTCTCCATCCTATGTGGGGGAGCTCTCCATCCTATGTGGGGGAGCTCTCCATCCTATGTGGGGGAGCTCTCTATCCTATGTGGGGGAGCTCTCTATCCTATGTGGGGGAGCTCTCCATCCTATGTGAGGGAGCTCTCCATCCTATGTGGGGGAGCTCTCTATCCTATGTGGGGGAGCTCTCCATCCTATGTGGGGGAGCTCTCCATCCTATGTGAGGGAGCTCTCCATCCTATGTGGGGGAGCTCTCTATCCTATGTGGGGGAGCTCTCCATCCTATGTGGGGGAGCTCTCCATCCTATGTGGGGGAGCTCTCCATCCTATGTGGGGGAGCTCTCCATCCTATGTGGGGGAGCTCTCTATCCTATGTGGGGGAGCTCTCCATCCTATGTGAGGGAGCTCTCTATCCTATGTGGGGGAGCTCTCCATCCTATGTGGGGGATCTCTCCATCCTATGTGGGGGAGCTCTCCATCCTATGTGGGGGAGCTCTCCATCCTATGTGGGGGAGCTCTCCATCCTATGTGGAGGAGCTCTCCATCCTATGTGGGGGAGCTCTCCATCCTATGTAGGGGAGCTCTCCATCCTATGTAGGGGAGCTCTCCATCCTATGTGGGGGTGCTCTCCATCCTATGTAGGGGAGCTCTCCATCCTATGTGAGGGAGCTCTCTATCCTATGTGAGGGAGCTCTCCATCCTATGTGGGGGAGCTCTCCATCCTATGTGGGGGGAGCTCTCTATCCTATGTGGGGGAGCTCTCCATCCTATGTGGGGGAGCTCTCTATCCTATGTGGGGGAGCTCTCCATCCTATGTGAGGGAGCTCTCCATCCTATGTGGGGGAGCTCTCTATCCTATGTGGGGGAGCTCTCTATCCTATGTGGGGGAGCTCTCCATCCTATGTGGGGGAGCTCTCCATCCTATGTGGGGGAGCTCTCCATCCTATGTGGGGGAGCTCTCTATCCTATGTGGGGGAGCTCTCCATCCTATGTGGGGGAGCTCTCTATCCTATGTGGGGGAGCTCTCTATCCTATGTGGGGGAGCTCTCCATCCTATGTGGGGGAGCTCTCTATCCTATGTGGGGGAGCTCTCTATCCTATGTGAGGGAGCTCTCCATCCTATGTGGGGGAGCTCTCCATCCTATGTGGGGGAGCTCTCCATCCTATGTGGGGGAGCTCTCTATCCTATGTGGGGGAGCTCTCTATCCTATGTGGGGGAGCTCTCCATCCTATGTGGGGGAGCTCTCTATCCTATGTGGGGGAGCTCTCTATCCTATGTGGGGGAGCTCTCCATCCTATGTGGGGGAGCTCTCTATCCTATGTGGGGGAGCTCTCCATCCTATGTGGGGGAGCTCTCCATCCTATGTGGGGGGAGCTCTCTATCCTATGTGGGGGAGCTCTCCATCCTATGTGGGGGAGCTCTCTATCCTATGTGGGGGAGCTCTCCATCCTATGTGGGGGAGCTCTCTATCCTATGTGGGGGAGCTCTCTATCCTATGTGGGGGAGCTCTCCATCCTATGTGGGGGAGCTCTCTATCCTATGTGGGGGAGCTCTCTATCCTATGTGAGGGAGCTCTCCATCCTATGTGGGGGAGCTCTCCATCCTATGTGGGGGAGCTCTCTATCCTATGTGGGGGAGCTCTCTATCCTATGTGGGGGAGCTCTCCATCCTATGTGGGGGGAGCTCTCTATCCTATGTGGGGGAGCTCTCTATCCTATGTGGGGGAGCTCTCTATCCTATGTGGGGGAGCTCTCCATCCTATGTGGGGGAGCTCTCTATCCTATGTGGGGGAGCTCTCCATCCTATGTGGGGGAGCTCTCCATCCTATGTGGGGGAGCTCTCTATCCTATGTGGGGGAGCTCTCCATCCTATGTGGGGGAGCTCTCCATCCTATGTGGGGGAGCTCTCCATCCTATGTGGGGGATCTCTCTATCCTATGTGGGGGAGCTCTCCATCCTATGTGAGGGAGCTCTCCATCCTATGTGGAGGAGCTCTCCATCCTATGTGGGGGAGCTCTCTATCCTATGTGGGGGAGCTCTCTATCCTATGTGAGGGAGCTCTCCATCCTATGTGGGGGAGCTCTCCATCCTATGTGGGGGAGCTCTCCATCCTATGTGGGGGAGCTCTCCATCCTATGTGGGGGAGCTCTTCATCCTATGTGAGGGAGCTCTCTATCCTATGTGGGGGAGCTCTCCATCCTATGTGGGGGAGCTCTCTATCCTATGTGGGGGAGCTCTCTATCCTATGTGGGGGAGCTCTCCATCCTATGTGAGGGAGCTCTCCATCCTATGTGGGGGAGCTCTCCATCCTATGTGAGGGAGCTCTCCATCCTATGTGGGGGAGCTCTCTATCCTATGTGGGGGAGCTCTCCATCCTATGTGGGGGAGCTCTCTATCCTATGTGGGGGAGCTCTCCGTCCTATGTGGGGGAGCTCTCTATCCTATGTGGGGGAGCTCTCCATCCTATGTGGGGGAGCTCTCCATCCTATGTGGGGGAGCTCTCCATCCTATGTGGGGGAGCTCTCCATCCTATGTGGGGGAGCTCTCTATCCTATGTGGGGGAGCTCTCCATCCTATGTGGGGGAGCTCTCCATCCTATGTGAGGGAGCTCTCCATCCTATGTGGGAGATCTCTCTATCCTATGTAGGGGAGCTCTCCATCCTATGTGGGGGAGCTCTCCATCCTATGTGGGGGAGCTCTCCATCCTATGCGGGGGAGCTCTCCATCCTATGCGGGGGAGCTCTCCATCCTATGTGGGGGAGCTCTCCATCCTATGTGGGGGAGCTCTCTATCCTATGTGGGGGAGCTCTCCATCCTATGTGGGGGAGCTCTCCATCCTATGTGGGGGATCTCTCTATCCTATGTAGGGGAGCTCTCCATCCTATGTGGGGGGAGCTCTCCATCCTATGTGGGGGAGCTCTCCATCCTATGTGGAGGATCTCTCTATCCTATGTGGGGGAGCTCTCCATCCTATGTGGGGGAGCTCGCCATCCTATGTGGGGGAGCTCTCCATCCTATGTGGGGGAGCTCTCCATCCTATGTGGAGGATCTCTCTATCCTATGTAGGGGAGCTCTCCATCCTATGTGGGGGAGCTCTCCATCCTATGTGGGGGATCTCTCTATCCTATGTAGGGGAGCTCTCCATCCTATGTGGGGGAGCTCTCCATCCTATGTGGGGGAGCTCTCCATCCTATGCGGGGGAGCTCTCCATCCTATGCGGGGGAGCTCTCCATCCTATGTGGGGGAGCTCTCCATCCTATGTGGGGGAGCTCTCTATCCTATGTGGGGGAGCTCTCCATCCTATGTGGGGGAGCTCTCCATCCTATGTGGGGGATCTCTCTATCCTATGTAGGGGAGCTCTCCATCCTATGTGGGGGAGCTCTCCATCCTATGCGGGGGAGCTCTCCATCCTATGCGGGGGAGCTCTCCATCCTATGTGGGGGAGCTCTCCATCCTATGTGGAGTATCTCTCTATCCTATGTAGGGGAGCTCTCCATCCTATGTGGGGGATCTCTCTATCCTATGTAGGGGAGCTCTCCATCCTATGTGGGGGAGCTCTCCATCCTATGTGGGGGATCTCTCCATCCTATGTGGGGGATCTCTCTATCCTATGTGGGGGAGCTCTCCATCCTATGTGGGGGAGCTCTCCATCCTATGTGGAGGATCTCTCTATCCTATGTAGGGGAGCTCTCCATCCTATGAGGGGGAGCTCTCTATCCTATGTGGGGGAGCTCTCCATCCTATGTGGGGGAGCTCTCCATCCTATGTGGGGGAGCTCTCCATCCTATGTGGGGGATCTCTCTATCCTATGTAGGGGAGCTCTCCATCCTATGTGGGGGAGCTCTCCATCCTATGTAGGGGAGCTCTCCATCCTATGTGGGGGATCTCTCTATCCTATGTAGGGGAGCTCTCCATCCTATGTGGGGGAGCTCTCCATCATATGTGGGGGAGCTCTCCATCCTATGTGGGGGAGCTCTTCATCCTATGTGGGGGAGCTCTCCATCCTATGTAGGGGAGCTCTCCATCCTATCTGGGGGAGCTCTCCATCCTATGTGGGGGAGCTCTCCATCCTATGTGGGGGAGCTCTCCATCCTATGTAGGGGAGCTCTCCATCCTATGTGGGGGAGCTCTCCATCATATGTGGGGGAGCTCTCCATCCTATGTGGGGGAGCTCTCCATCCTATGTGGGGCAGCTCTCCATCCTATGTGGGGGATCTCTCTATCCTATGTGGGGGAGCTCTCTATCCTATGTGGGGGAGCTCTCCATCCTATGTAGGGGAGCTCTCCATCCTATGTAGGGGAGCTCTCCATCCTATGTGGGGGAGCTCTCCATCCTATGTGGGGGAGCTCTCCATCCTATGTGGGGGAGCTCTCCATCCTATGTGGGGGATCTCTCTATCCTATGTGGGGGATCTCTCTATCCTATATGGGGGAGCTCTCCATCCTATGTGGGGGAGCACTTCATCCTATGTAGGGGAGCTCTCCATCCTATGTGGGGGAGCTCTCCATCCTATGTGGGGGAGCTCTCCATCCTATGTGGGGGAGTTCTCTATCCTATGTGGGGGATCTCTCTATCCTATGTGGGGGAGCTCTCCATCCTATGTGGGGGAGCTCTCCATCCTATGTGGGGGAGTTCTCTATCCTATGTGGGGGAGCTCTCCATCCTATGTAGGGGAGCTCTCCATCCTATGTGGGGGAGCTCTCTATCCTATGTGAGGGAGCTCTCTATCCTATGTGGGGGAGCTCTCCATCCTATATGGGGGAGCTCTCCATCCTATGTGGGGGAGCTCTCCATCCTATGTGGGGGAGCTCTCCATCCTATGTGGGGGAGCTCTCCATCCTATGTGAGGGAGCTCTCTATCCTATGTGGGGGAGCTCTCCATCCTATGTGGGGGAGCTCTCCATCCTATGTGGGGGAGCTCTCCATCCTATGTGGGGGAGCTCTCCATCCTATGTGGGGGAGCTCTCCATCCTATGTGGGGGAGCTCTCCATCCTATGTGAGGGAGCTCTCTATCCTATGTGGGGGATCTCTCCATCCTATGTGGGGGAGCTCTCCATCCTATGTGGGGGAGCTCTCCATCCTATGTGGGGGAGCTCTCCATCCTATGTGGGGGATCTCTCCATCCTATGTGGGGGAGCTCTCCATCCTATGTGGGGGAGCTCTCCATCCTATGTGGGGGATCTCTCCATCCTATGTGGGGGAGCTCTCCATCCTATGTGGGGGAGCTCTCTATCCTATGTGGGGGTGCTCTCCATCCTATGTGAGGGAGCTCTCCATCCTATGTGGGGGAGCTCTCTATCCTATGTGGGGGAGCTCTCCATCCTATGTGGGGGTGCTCTCTATCCTGTGTAGGGGAGCTCTCCATCCTATGTGGGGGAGCTCTCCATCCTATGTGGGAGATCTCTCTATCCTATGTAGGGGAGCTCTCCATCCTATGTGGGGGAGCTCTCCATCCTATGCGGGGGAGCTCTCCATCCTATGCGGGGGAGCTCTCCATCCTATGCGGGGGAGCTCTCCATCCTATGTGGGGGAGCTCTCCATCCTATGTGGGGGGGGCTCTCTATCCTATGTGGGGGAGCTCTCCATCCTATGTGGGGGAGCTCTCCATCCTATGTGGGGGAGCTCTCCATCCTATGTGGGGGAGCTCTCCATCCTATGTGGGGCAGCTCTCCATCCTATGTGGGGGAGCTCTCCATCCTATGTGGGGGAGCTCTCCATCCTATGTGGGGCAGCTCTCCATCCTATGTGGGGGAGCTCTCTATCCTATGTGGGGGAGCTCTCCATCCTATGTAGGGGAGCTCTCCATCCTATGTGGGGGAGCTCTCTATCCTATGTAGGGGAGCTCTCCATCCTATGTGGGGGAGTTCTCCATCCTATGTGGGGGAGCTCTCCATCCTATGTGGGGGAGCTCTCTATCCTATGTGGGGGAGCTCTCCATCCTATGTAGGGGAGCTCTCCATCCTATGTGGGGAGCTCTCCATCCTATGTGGGGGAGCTCTCCATCCTATGTGGGGGATCTCTCCATCCTATGTGGGGGAGCTCTCCATCCTATGTGGGGAAGCTCTCCATCCTATGTGGGGGAGCTCTCCATCCTATGTGGGGAGCTCTCCATCCTATGTGGGGGAGCTCTCCATCCTATGTGGGGGATCTCTCTATCCTATGTGGGGGAGCTCTCCATCCTATATGGGGGAGCTCTCCATCCTATGTGGGGGAGCTCTCTATCCTATGTGGGGGAGCTCTCCATCCTATATGGGGGAGCTCTCCATCCTATGTGGGGGATCTCTCTATCCTATGTGGGGGAGCTCTCCATCCTATGTGAGGGAGATCTCCATCCTATGTGGAGGAGCTCTCCATCCTATGTGGGGGATCTCTCTATCCTATGTGGGGGAGCTCTCTATCCTATGTGGGGGAGCTCTCTATCCTATGTGGGGGAGCTCTCCATCCTATGTGGGGGAGCTCTCCATCCTATGTGGGGGAGCTCTCCATCCTATGTGGGGGAGCTCTCCATCCTATGTGGGGGAGCTCTCCATCCTATGTGGGGGAGCTCTCTATCCTATGTGGGGGAGCTCTCCATCCTATGTGGGGGAGCTCTCCATCCTATGTGAGGGAGCTCTCTATCCTATGTGAGGGAGCTCTCCATCCTATGTAGAGGAGCTCTCCATCCTATGTGGGGAAGCCTTCTACCCTATGTGGGAGAGCTCTCTACCGAATATGAGGAATTTTGTTCTCTTTCGTATGAGGTATGGGAGCCATATTTGAAAAGATGGCGGACTGTATCCATGGCGACAGCTGTAGATTCAGGTCGGGCTGGTGATGCTTTAACTCAGAAATAATAAACATACACATCCAGGCGGCCATGTTGTTCCTATGTTTACACCTCCCTCAGGTATTAGACGATGCTCGGCCATGATACCTCAGCCCCAAGTTACAAAAGGGCGGGAAAACATTTCCTGCTGTGGAGCGTTAGTTAAATATTTTGCAGGAGTGTTGGGCACTGAACGCCCGGGACCCAGCCAGGACGGGGGAGCGGGGCAGGGCACCAGTCAGATGGCCCTGTGCTGATGATGAATGATGGTGTCCCCCCCCCCCCCCCCCCCCGGTAACCTATATGTAGTGACTGGGCCCCAAAGCAACCAGCCTGTTTTGCCATGAGGCCTAGTTCAAACTGGGGGCCCAGTCATCACATATGGGTTAGTGTGGGAGTCCTGACTCTATACAGTCTATATTGTGCCTGGGCCCCCTATAATGTAGTGGCTGGGCCCCTTGTATGAACCTCAGTTTCCTATATATTCTGAATCTTGAAGCAAGTCTGGGTTTCCATGGTGCCAGGGCTCAGTTCAGGCCCAGATATCGAGGTTGTATGGGGGCCAGAAAAAATCAACCAGAGACGTAGCTAGGCTTTCTAGCACCCGGGGCAAAGATTCGAAATGGCGCTCCCCACCTGTGCTCAGGACCCCCTGACCTTCTGCACCTGGGGCATGTGCCCCCCTGCCCGCCCCTAGCTACACCCCTACTATCAACCATCAATTTGCTGCCACGCTATCTCCAGCAGTGCTGATGATGAATGACGGTGACCCACACTCCTGGTAACCTATATGTAATGACAGACTAGGGGCCCAGATTGTATGGGACCCAAATACCATTAACTGTCATCTAGATACTCATCCCAGGTGGGTGCTAGAGAAGGAACCCACCCCAATTCTGCCCCAGCAGTTCCCCCCCCCCCCCCCCCCCGGAATGGGCCGGATCGCTCTCCTCCTGTTCAGTAAACAAACACTTCAGAATCCCTACTTATTAGTCAGAATCGAGGGTGGTCCCTCCCTAAAGGAGGAGAAGATCGTTGGCTCCTCCTCCTGGGAGGAGTTTGGCAGGCAAGTTCCCTCCCCCGCAGAGCTTGGATCTGTCCCTAGAACTGTCCCAAAATACCCATACACATTCCCACTGGGCTACTGGGAAAGCGACAGGGGGGTGCAGAAAACAAAGTGAGACGGATAGATAAATGGACATAAGAAAAGGGAAACCGAAGGAGGGAATACAGAAAAAGACAAAGCAAAAAAATAGAGAAGGAGGGAATGTGGAAGCATGAGAAGGATAGAATGTGACAAAAGAGGAGGAGTGAATGTGTATAAGACACAGAGAAGAAGGGAATGTATAAAAAAGAGAAGCAAGGAAAATAGAAAAGAAAGCGAGGAAATGTGTAGAAGGGAAAGACAAAAGAGAGAGAGAGGTAATGTAGATAAAAGAGAGAAGGAGGGGATGTGTTAAAGAGAGAGGGGAGGAGGGTAAGTGGAAGAGGGGGGTAATATTAAAGCGAATGGGATGGAATGTAGAAAAGAGACAGAGGGGAGGGAATATGAAGGAGAGATTGGAGGAGTGTGAAAGAGAGAGAGGAGGAGGGAAAGTGGAATAGAGAGAAAGAGAAATGGGGAAAGTGGAAAAGTGAAAGACAGGAGCTAGGGATGAAAAGTAAAAGAAGAGAGGGGAGTAATATGAAATAGAAAGAGAGTGACGGAAAGGTGAATGTGGAATAGAGAGAGAGAGAGAGAGAATGTGTAAATGATGAATGGTGGGTTTGTAAAAGAGAGAGAGAAAAAAGGCGTAAACGTGAAAAAGAGAGAAGGAGGGAATGAAGAAATAACATAGGGGTGTGAAGGAGAGAGAGAGAGAAAAAAAAAGAGTGAATACGGAAAAGAAACCGATAGAGGGAATGTGAAAAATTAGAAAAAGAGGGGTGTGGAGAAGAGAGAGAGAGAAACGTGGAATTTGGAATAGCGAGAGAAAGTGTAGAGAGTTATGGAAGAAATATGGAAAGGAGGGAGAGAAGGAATGAAGGAAGCTAAAAAGGGAGGACCAGATAAAGAAGGTTAAAAAAAGGAAGAAGGGAGGTATGTGGAACTGAGAGAAGAGGGGAAGACGGAAGTGTGGAAGAGAGAAAGAATAAGGGAATGTGAAAAAGAGAACTAGAAGGAGGAAATGTGAATGAAAGAGAAAGAAAGAGGGATGAATGGAAAGTAAAAAAGTAAGAGAGGAGGGAAAGTGGAAAAGTAAAAGTCAAGGAAGAAAAATGGGAGAAGAGGAGGTTATATGAAAGACAAAAGAGAGAGAGAGAGAGGGAATGTAGATAAAAGAGAGAAGGAGGGGATGTGTTAAAGAGAGAGGGGAGGAGGGTAAGTGGAAGAGAGGGGTAATATTAAAGCGAATGGGACGGAATGTAGAGAAGACACAGAGGGGAGGGAATATGGAATAGCGAGAGAAAGGGAGGGAAAGTGTAGAGAGTCATGGAAGGAATATGGAAAGGAGGGAGAGAAGGAATGAAGGAAGCTAAAAAGGGAGGACTAGATAAAGAAGGTTAAAAAAAGGAAGAAGGGAGGTATGTGGAACTGAGAGAAGAGGGGAAGACGAAAGTGTGGAAGAGAGAAAGAATAAGGGAATGTGAAAAAGAGAACTAGAAGGTGGGAATGTGAATGAAAGAGAAAGAGGGATGCATGGAAAGTAAAAAAGAGAGGAGGGAAAGTGGAAAAGTTAAAGTCAAGGAAGAAAAATGGGAGAAGAGAGGTTATATGAAAGACAAAAGAGAGAGAGAGAAAGGGAATGTAGATAAAAGAGAGAAGGAGGGGATGTGTTAAAGAGAGAGGGGAGGAGGTTAAGTGGAAGAGGGGGGTAATATCGGTCGCCCCGTTTCACTCACCTTCCTTCCGCTCCCACGGCGCAGACTCGGGTGAGAGCAAGTGCCCTGATTAGCGGAGTGGCTCGCTCAGCCAATCAGCGCGCTCGCTGTCACTCGGCTCTTTTCAGCGCCAAGCGCGGCTCAGCCGTCGGGCCGGCTAAGCAGCCGAGCAGCGCCGAAGGGAGCCAAACAGCGCCGCATCCCCCGCTCACCTTGCAGCCGCGCCATGACCGCGCCACCCATTCAGGAAGGTCAGGCGCACGCACGGCTAGGGGTGAGCGGGGATGCGTCCGGAATGCATGGGCCCAGAGAGAGGGTGAGTGTTCCGGGGGTTTCACACAGCAGGGAATCCCAATTCAGGATGCCCCAAGAACTGGAACTCGGGAGTCCCTGGAGTATTTTAGGCCCTTATTTATAAAGGAATAGCGACAGGTAGCGACTGGTGAGCGGCCGGTAATGACGGGCACCGCCACGAGAACGCCGGCTCCCCACCACAATCACACATTTATCAAGCCAATCCTGCTTAGCGACTGAGATAGCGCCATATAGCGACTCATTCATCATTATTCCAGCCTCAGCCCACAGCGCCAGCGTCCGACCTTGAACAGCGACAGGTATGACCTCTCGCTACCTGGCGCTCTCCAATGCATTTCAATGGAACAATCTTTAAATATTAATAATTAATTGTTATTAATGTTTTTTTTTTAATGTGAAAATTCTGTGACCACTTCTGCCATTTTAGATAATTTTTTTAAGGTAAAAAAAAAAATTGTACAGAATTGATATTACAGGTCTGATATTAATGTATTCATATTACTAAATTATTTTAAAAACTTTTTTTTTTTGTTTTCCAAAAATATGGTGGTTTGGGGGTTAAAAAACTACTTTTAACACATCGCCGCCAGTGCTCTGGGGTTTAAACATGCATTTTACAGCGCGAGAATTTTTTGAGCGTGATTTTTTGATGAATATGGTGGGAGCCGGTCGCTCTGACCAGTCGCTATTTGACAGGTTCCGCGATGTATGGGTGCGCATACCCATACATCGCGGAACCTGTCAAATAGCGACTCGTCACCTTGTATTCAACATTACGCCACACTGACTGAGTCGCTGTCAACAACCGAACAACGGCCAAGCACAGCGACTACTAGCGGGCGCTGTGAAAATACCGCTACAGTCGCTCAACTGTCGCTACATGTCGCTATTAATAAATCAGCCTCTTAGTCTTCAGGGTCTCCGATGTTCCTCTTTAATAATTAGCCCTAAGAAATGTGTCACTGTGGGTCTCCTCCATGGAATGTGTTGCAAAACATGCTGCCCACCCCGCAAAGATTTGCCACCCAGGGCACAGCGCCACCATCTGGGCCAGGGCCCAGGGGCCTCCACCACTTTCCCTGCAAAGGGGGCCTCCACCAACCTTTGGGTTATGGTCTGGTCCAGGAGAATTTTCAGTCTTTGGTCTGATGGGCCGCAGGGCCAACATAGAAGCTATCGGCTTGGGCAGCCAAAGCCACCACAGGGCAGGATGGAGAGTCTAGTTAGCAACGCTACAGTGATGGGTGCAGAGCTGTCACTGCACATAAGCCACCAAGCACAGCCGCTGGCAGCTCAATGCAGGGAACCAGCCGGGCGACTACACTACACCCCACCCAGAATGGCAAAGCAGGAGTTCCCAAGCAGCACGCACCCGCACAAGGGGGGCACAAGGGAATTTCCAGTAAGTAGGTGGGTGACAGACAACCACCAATCAGTTACTTGGCTGGACTATTAGGTTAAAAGAAAAAAAATACTGTATCTGGGGCCTCCACCAGATTTTGTGTCCAGGGGCCTCCACCGCACTTAATCCAGTCCTAACCTGGGCTATTTGCTATCTTACCCATGATCTACTGACACCCTTCCAACTGCCCTATACCATTTAAAGGTACCATGTTCTATTCAAGAATGTCTTTATTCAATGCCATGTGCCACCTACCTATGTCAACTACCAATAACATACTACCCTATGACCCACTCATGATTTCAAGGGCCCTCTGCAAAACATTATGGCCCACCGAACCTACTGGGCTCCCCATAGCCATGACCCACCTCTCCTATTATTTCATCCACCAATAACCTCCAATGGACCACTTCAAATGACCACGTGTACCACCCAAAATCCTTGTGTACTACCCTGTGACCCACCCATGTGGTTCAAGGACCCTGTATACAGTATTGTGGCCCATTCTTATCTACTCGGATTCCTATACCAAGCATAGACCCATCTTTGCTGCTTGATATCCCCATGCCTTATAAATGACTCTTTATTGCCCAGAGGTCCTTTATACAACCACCCATACCATACATGGGCCCATCTGAACTACCCTGGGACTTACTTGTTTTGTTCAAGGGCCCTGGACTCCCTATATCCACATAGAGACCCATCTCTACCCTTTGATGCCCCTATACCATCTAAATTACCCCTCTTTGTGGCTCAGGGGCCATTTAAACAACCCTGTAAACCACCCTTACTATACACAGACTCTTCTATAGCGCTCTGTGACCCACCCATACCATATACAGGCCCATCTGAACTACCCTGGGACCGACTCATTTCATTTTTGCCCTGTTTAAAACTGTGGCCTAATCATACCTGCTGGGCATCCCATATCCATGTGTAAAATCTCTACTGTGTGACCCCTGGGCATACCAACTTAAGGATTTATTTTTGCCCAGGGGCTCTTTACACAACTCTTTAAAGCACACATAATCCACACAAACCCCTCTGTACTAACCTAGTCCCACTCATACTGTCTAGGGGCACATTATAAGAACCATATCCCATTCCTACTAACTGGGATCCCCATATAGAAACATAGAAACATAGAATGTTGACGGCAGAAGGAGACCATACGGTCCATCTAGTCTGCCCTTATGTGTATACTGTATGTTCTCTGTATCTTATGTATATACTGTATGTTCTCTGTATCTTATGTGTATACTGTATGTTCTCTGTATCTTATGTATATACTGTATGTTCTCTGTATCTTATGTGTATACTGTATGTTCTCTTTATCTTATGTGTATACTGTATGTACTCTGTATCTTATGTGTATACTGTATGTTCTCTGTATCTTATGTATATACTGTATGTTCTCTGTATCTTATGTGTATACTGTATGTTCTCTGTATCTTATGTATATACTGTATGTTCTCTGTATCTTATGTGTATACTGTATGTTCTCTTTATCTTATGTGTATACTGTATGTTCTCTGTATCTTATGTATATACTGTATGTTCTCTGTATCTTATGTGTATACTGTATGTTCTCTTTATCTTATGTGTATACTGTATGTTCTCTTTATCTTATGTGTATACTGTATGTTCTCTGTATCTTATGTATATACTGTATGTACTCTGTATCTTATGTGTATACTGTATGTTCTCTGTATCTTATGTGTATACTGTATGTTCTCTGTATCTTATGTGTATACTGTATGTTCTCTGTATCTTATGTGTATACTGTATGTTCTCTGTATCTTAGGATAGATGTGTGCTTATCCCAGGCATGTTTAAATTCAGTGACTGTTGATTTTTCAACTACCTCTGCTGGGAGTTTGTTCCAAGCATCTACTACTCTTTCTGTAAAATAATATTTTCTAACATTGCTCCTGATCTTCCCTCCGACTAGCTTCAGGTTGTGCCCCCTTGTTCTATCATTAGGTTTCTTCTTAAAAACACTTCCCTCCTGAACCTTATTCAATCCTTTCACATATTTAAAGGTTCAATCATGTCCCCCCCTCTCCCTTCTTTTTTTTATATATTCTTTATTCATCATTTTCAAGAAGTTTACAGTCATCACAGAAGGAAGTAAAACATTCCACATACAATAAGTGCACAGCGCAAAGGCAGGCACGAACACAGACTATCACGTTAATCAGAGAGGCATTATCACAGTCAGACCGTCCTCACCCAAACATTTGTTACGTTCTGCGTGAAGAGGGGGGCGATCTCCGCGCCCAGCCCATGGTAACCGGGGAGCACAACGCCAGTCCCCGCGTGAGGGGGTCTGGCACCGACACCTCTGCAATGGGATAAAAAAAACAGCAAAAACTAGAAAAAAAAAACAAGGGGGGGGAGTAGATGACAACAAGTAAACAGGAGAGAGGGGTGGGGAGACAGGGGCAAGTGGGAGCGGGAAAAGGCGACTGCGAACCCACACCTATTATTGACTGGCCTCCAATAGTGTCCTGAATTCCTGTGAGGACGTAAAAATCACCCAATTGGTCCACTTAAGACGGTGGCCCTCTGAGGCTTCATTTTGTGCTGCAATTAGGCCCTCGAACCTCTCAATCTCCGCCACCCTACTCAGCCACAAAGAGATACTTGGGGGGTTGGACTCTTCCAAAGCGAGGGGATGCATGCCTTAGCAGCATTCACCATTCACCTTAGCAGCGGGGAGGCTGATTTATTTATAGCGCCAGGTAGCGACAGTTGAGCGACTGTAGCGGTATTTTCACAGCGCCCGCTAGTAGTCGCTGTGCTTGGCCGTTGTTCGGTTGTTGATAGCGACTCAGTCGGTGTGCAGTAATGTTGAATACAAGGTGATGAGTCGCTATTTGGCAGGTTCCGCGCTGTATGGGAGCGCATGATAGCGAATGGCCATAGCGACCGGCTCCCACCATATCCATTAACAAATCACGCTCCAAAAATTCTCGCGCTGTGAAATGTTTAAACCCCAGAGCGCTGGCGGCGATGGGTTAAAAGTAGTTTTTTAACCCCCAAACAACCATATTTTGGGAAACCAAAAAAAACAAGTTTATAAAAACATTTTGGAATATGAATACATTAATATCAGACCTGTAATATCAATTCTGCACAATTTTTTTTTTATTTTTTTCTTACCTTAAAAAAAATATCTAACATGGCAGAAGTGGTCACAGAAATTTTCACATTAACAAAAAAAAAAAAATGATTAACAATCAATTATTAATATTTAAAGATTGTTCCATTGAAATGCATTGGAGAGCGCCAGGTAGCAAGAGGTCATACCTGGCGCTGTTCAAGGTCGCTCGCTGGCGCTGTGGGGTGAGGCTGGAATAATGATGAATGAGTCGCTATCTGGCGCTATCTCAGTCACTAAGCAGGATCGGCTTGATAAATGTGTGATTGTGGTGGGGAGCCGGCGTTCTCGTGGCGGTGACCGTCATTACCGTTCGCTCACCAGTCGCTACCTGGCGCTATCCCTTGTTAAATAAGGGCCTAAGAACATATCTCTGATACCTTTTGGCGGACAGCTCCGAGTGGTGGAGAAGGAAGAAGGCCGGGTCTCCGGGGACCTCCCAGTCTGTCATATGCTGCATCGTGTCCCTGACCGTTTTCCAGAAGTCTGTCAGTTTAGGGCACAGAAAATGTGTAGGAGATTGCCTCTCTCCCCATTACATCGCCAGCACATGGGGGAGACAGCAGGGAACCATTTATGTAGTGACTCGGGGACCCTATACCACCTCGTCAGTACTTTATAATTACATTCCTTGTACCTGGTACAGGTAGCCGTTTTATGTGCCAGGCGAGTAATTCGCTTCCTGTGTTCTGGCGAGAGGGTGAGCCCCAATTCTCCTTCCCACTTTGTGATATACGGCAGAGGATCTTGGTCCCGGGGATCCACCAAAATTTTATAGGTAAAAGATAGCACATGTTGGACACTCTTCACACAACCTTTCAAACAGCGTAAGCTCTCTGAAGTTGGCGAGCCTGCTGCGCCATGGTGGACAGGAAATGGCTCAACTGCATTTTGTTGCCAGTCGCCCCATCTCGGGAGGCCCCCAGACTCCGCAATTGCGTCTAGGGATTCCCAGCCATCTCGGCTACAGAAATGCCTGATCCTATTGACTCCTGTCACGCTCGGGGTAACTCCAGCCCTTTTGATAAGCCCACAACCCCCAATCTCCGAAGCCAGCTTCACCTGTAGGAGCCCCCGCTTGCCGGGACGCAGAATACGCCTACCCGGGATCGGTTGCCCCCAGGACTTAATGGCTCAAAGGATGTGAGCTTATATGTGGGAGGTCTGGAGAACCAATAGCTAGAGCGTTGGCAGAGGAAGTCCAGAGACAGGCCAGAGGTCGACAGCGGGAAGACAGAGATCGTAGCGGCACCAGGGATAAGGCAACTCGTAGTCCGGATACAGGCAGGGGTCGGCAGCAGAGGTTTAGATCGAGCGTGGTCGGTACAATCAAGGTCGGCAACAGGAGTTAAGATCGGCTAATATTCGCAAGACAGGCTAGGTACTAGGCGCTATAACAGGCACTGAGTGAATGCTGGACTACAGTTTTATAGGGACAGACATGACTGAGGGAAGAGGGACAAGGACATGATTGGTGCAACGTAGAATACCAGCCCGGATTGGCCAGTAACAATTAGGGGAGTGTAACTAACCCTACCTGGGCTCATTGGCCCAAAGGACAACACTAGGGCTCATTGGCCCATTCAGAAGGAAGGAATTCCTCCCCTGACTGAGCCCGCAGGCTCTAACACAGCTGCCTCCGGCGGACGCGCTGAGAGCAGCGCCGCGGGAGGGCATATGAAGAACGTGCTCTCGCGCGCGCGAGCACGAAGCAGAGAGAGGCGGGGACGAGGAGGGAGGACGGCCGTGCTGGTGGACAACGCTGGAACGGGGTCCAGGTAAGTGCCGATTCCTGACAACTCCACTCCGTAACCAACCCTCCGCTGTTCTCCCCCTCATTCCCAGGGGGAACACTGGGTTTCCCAATACCGGAAACAGGGGAGAGGAGGCTGGGGACATCTCATCCCACGAGAAGTATTGGTGACAGATTCTAAGTGATGCTCCAATTGTCGGGTGCTTCAATTCTGTGGCTAGCGCCTGCCTCGACAACCAAGGGAGCGTCACCAGAGGGAGCGACGAACCCCCCTGCTCTATCTGAACCCACTGCTTATGCTGCGAATGCCTGCACCAGTCTACTATCCTAGTTAGGTTCGTAGCTGCATAGTAGAGGCTCGGGTCTGGGAGGCCCACTCCACCCTTGTCTCTTGTCCTGGTTAGAGTCTTCCTGTTTATTCTCGGAGTTTTCCCTAGCCAAATAAATTTAGAAAAGAGGGCCCCTACCTTTTGCAGGAACACAGTGGGGACAACCACCGGTAACGCTTGCATTATATAAAGAAGACGAGGGAGAATATTCATTTTAAGGGCGTTAAACCTCCCAAACCAGGAACGTTTTTTAAGAGACCAGGCCTCTAGGTCCCTCGAGAAGGAGCGGAGCAGAGGGGGGAAGTTCAAGGAGTATATTTTCTCTAGTGAACTACCTAGCTTCGTACCGAGGTATGTGATGTACTCTTTAGCCCATTTGAAAGGAAAGGATTTCCTGAGATTCTCCTCCCTTACTGCTGTTATGTTGATGTTAAGTACTTCAGATTTCTGCATATTCACCTTATAGTAGGACAAATTCCTATAAAGCTCCAGTTCTTTTATAAGGTTTGGGAGTGTCACCTCAGGGCCAGTTATAAAGAACAGTAGGTCATCAGCGAATGCTGCAGTTTTATAGTGACCTGATGGGAGGGAAATCCCCTGTATATTAGGGTTCTTCCTAACTCTGCAGAGAAATGGTTCAAGGGTCAGTATGAAAATTAAAGGGGAGAGGGGGCAACCCTGCCTCGTCCCTTTTAATGCCGAAGGGCTCCGACCCCCCCTCTCCCTTCTTTCCTCCAGACTGAACAAATTAAGTTCTTTAAGTTTGTGGCTCAGGGGCCATTTAAACAACCCTGTAAACCACCCTTACTATACACACACTCTTCTACCCACCAATACCATAGACTAACCTCTAATGTTTGATGACAACATATCTTCCTTCAGACACTATAGGGTCGATTCATGGTTGTGCGCCAAAGTATTTGCGCACACTTTTCATGCGCAAAAATGGTTCACTCACATTTTCCCCTTCCTCACAATTCTCGCGACACATTTTTTGTGCGCCTATTTTTGCGCGTAAATTTGCACATGGAGTAAGATTTCATGTGCAAATTTACTCCTAAGAGTAAAATATAATATTGTTTTAAGCTAAAGAAAAAAAAAGGTGGACATTTGGCCACAAATTTTTTATTTAAAGTGGACCAAAACCCAGGATTTTGACTATATTGGGTTTTGGTCCTTTCCCTCTGTTGTGTGAAATCCCCCAGATCGCTGAGCGCAACTCACCTCTTCCTGGTCCTACAGCGCATGCGCGGAGCCGCTGCTGTCACAATTTCTAAGCCAGCGTCTAAAGCCAGCGGCTCAGAGCGCGTTGTCGGCCGCATCCCAGCTTCCCTCTAACAGGGTGCGTACCCGCGCCACTCATTCACAAATGCCTGGCGCGGACACACGTCCTGCTAGAGGAATAGCGGGGATGCGGCCGCGGATCACTCCCTGGGGGGTTTCACACAGGGGGGAGGGAATCGATCGGCCTGGGAATGTTTTAGATTCCAGGGCTGATTGCGCTGGGTTTTGGTCTACTTTAAATAAAAAAAAAAGAAACAATACGTTAGCATCTTAATTATCAAGCGCTAAGACACTAAACAGACAAGGCAGTGAGAGATGGATATAGAGAACATCTGGGACCAAACAATGGGGTAACACAACACTGTAGGTCAACAGGAATCAGGATATCACCCAATAAAAAACAAGGCGAACACACACGCCACAGGGAATCCATTACAGACAGGAGAATAGAGATTTGCCTCAAACACACGAGCTGGAGAGATACATTTGCCATTGCTATACAGTAAAGATGGGGGAGAAACATGAGGGCCATGGGGACCAGTGACACCCTTAGCCAATGCGCACAGAGCTGGGCCATTTCCGTATAGAAAGAGCTGATTTTCATGTGCAAGTATTAGAAACTTGCAAATGCACTTTGCGCATGCCAATGACGCATGGTGCCATGAATCATGCGCTAAGTGTAAATTTTCGTATGCGGATTCACTTGTCTACTGTTCTACTGTTAATGCACCTTCTAAAGGACCCATCTTTACTGCCTAGGGGGCATTTAAACAGCCCTGTAAACTACCCTTATTATACACGGTCCCTTCCATACCACCCTGTGACCCGACCTTACTGTTCAGTGACCATGTATGAAAGCCTTAATTACCTACTAGGCCTCCAATATCCACATATAGACTTGTAGTGCTACTGGGCTTCCTGTTACTGTCAGTTGGGAGAGGAAGCTCCAAAATGGCCGCTACCTTTCTTTTCCAACTGTTTGATGCCCCCACACCTTTTATTGCAAAGGTTTATACAACTGTTTGAACCACCCAAACCATAATATATCAGCCTTCTATACAACCCTGGGACCCAATCATATTGGCCCAAGGCCATGTTGGGGCACCTTTATACAACCCTGTAAACCACACATTCCATGCACAGAGCTTTCTAATCTACTCTGTGACCAACTCATACTGTCAAAGGGCCCTTTATAAAAAAACATGGCCCATTCATACGTACTACTACTGGGTTCCCCAAATCCATATGATCCCACCTCAACTATTTAATGCCTAAATACCTTCCAAGGGACCCCTGGACCCCTCTTTGCTGCCCTGTGTACTACAGGTACTGCACAATAATTTCTATACCACACTTAGGCCCAATCGTCCTAGGGCACCATATACAACACTCTGGCCCATCCATACTGTCATTACATCAGAACGGATATTAATTTAACTTGAAGATGGCCATCCACCATGCAGGACCATGCAGGGATTTAATAATATGGCCACCATGGAAGCTGTAGTCGTTTTCCAATCTTTTTACTGCTAAATAGTGTTGTTTAGAAGTTGTATATTTAAAGCATCTGAGCCCCCCAGTTCTTTGGCATTGGTTGCGGATATACCCAAAGCCTCAGCCGGCCAAATCAATAAACGATTGACCTACTTATAAGACTTTCTTCTCTGGTGTGTGCTATTACACGACATACCCAACGTTCACCAACATACACAACGTACACTGAGTGAAATAACGCATTGTGAGCCATTAGAGAGTACAGGATGTCGGATGCTGACAAATGTTTTCGCTTTAGAACGCTTTAGTTGCCAAAGTAGTGAATGTGCTTTAAAAATCCTTTGGAATCTTGGCTGGTTCTAAGATCGGATCCTTTTTTCTAACTAATATCAATATGATCCTCTACATCCCGTCCAGCATCACTCTAAAAATGTCCATCTATTCTCCTATCAGTGGTACCCATCTCTTTATCCAATACAGTAAGGACTTCTGTACGAACGGCACTCTGCCTCCATCACTTTCCACCTCTCTATGGAGGCATCCCACCACTATCCCCATTATCCCACTCTGCCTCCAGCACTTTCCACCTCTCTATGGAGGCATCCCACCACTATCCTCCTTATCCCACCCTGCCTGTATCACTTATCACCTCTCTATGGAGGCATCCCACCACTACCCCCATTATCCCACCCTGCCTCTATCACTTTCCACCTCTCTATGGAGACACCCCACCACTACCCCCATTATCCCACCCTGCCTCCATCACTTTCCACCTCTCTATGGAGGCATCCCACCACTACCCTCATTAACCCACTCTGCCTCCATCACTTTCCACCTCTCTATGGAGGCATCCCACCACTACCCCCATTATCCCACCCTGCCTCCATCACTTTCCAGTTCTCTATGGAGACATCCCACCTCTACCCCCATTATCCTACTCTGCCTCCATCACTTTCCACCTCTCTATGGAGGTATCCCACCACTACCCTCATTATCCAACCCTGCCTCCATCACTTTCCACCTCTCTATGGAGGCATCCCACCACTACCCCCATTATCCTACTCTGCCTCCATCACTTTCCACCTCTCTATGGAGGTATCCCACCACTACCCTCATTATCCAACCCTGCCTCCATCACTTTCCACCTCTCTATGGAGGTATCCCACCACTACCCTCATTAACCCACCCTGCCTCCATCACTTTCCATCTCTCTATGGAGGCATCCCCCCTCTACCCCCATTATCCTACTCTGCCTCCATCACTTTCCACCTCTCTATGGAGGCATCCCACCACTACCCCCATTATCCCACCCTGCCTCCATCACTTTCCATCTCTCTATGGAGACAGCCCACCACTACCCTCATTAACCCACTCTGCCTCCATCACTTTCCACCTCTCTATGGAGGTATCCCACCACTACCCCCATGATCCCACCCTGCCTCCATCACTTTCCACCTCTCTATGGAGGCATCCCACCACTACCCCCATTATCCCACCCTGCCTCCATCACTTTCCATCTCTCTATGGAGGCATCCCACCACTACCCCCATTATCCCACCCTGCCTCCAGCACTTTCCACCTCTCTATGGAGGCATCCCACCACTACCCCCATTATCCCACCCTGCCTCCATCACTTTCCATCTCTCTATGGAGGCATCCCACCACTACCCCCATTATCCCACCCTGCCTCCAGCACTTTCCACCTCTCTATGGAGGCATCCTACCACTATCCCCATGATCCCACCCTGCCTCCAGCACTTTCCACCTCTCTATGGAGACATCCCACCACTATCCTCCTTATCCCACCCTGCCTGTATCACTTATCACCTCTCTATGGAGGCATCCCACCACTACCCCCATGATCCCACCCTGCCTCCAGCACTTTCCACCTCTCTATAGGGGCATCCCCCCACTACCTCCATTATCCCACCCTGCCTGTATCACTTTCCACCTCTCTATGGAGGCATCCCACCACTATCCTCCTTATCCCACCCTGCCTGTATCACTTATCACCTCTCTATGGAGGCATCCCACCACTACCCTCATTAACCCACTCTGCCTTCATCACTTTCCACCTCCCTATTGATGCATCCCACCTCTACCCCCATTATCCCACTTTGCTTGTATCAATTATCTCCTTTCTATGAAGGCATTACATTATCCAACCCTGCTTCCATCACTTTCCTCCTCTCTATAAGGGTATCCCACCACTACCCTCATTATCCCATCCTGTCGGTACCACTTTCCCCCATCTTTATAGCGGGGAGCTCAACATTACTCTCATCCCACCCACTCTTCCTGCATTACTTTCCCCCTTTATTACACCACTACTCTCATCCCACCATCTCACTTCCTCCCTTTCTATGGAGGCATCCCACCAGTAGCCTCATTATCCCACCCTGCTTCCATCACTTTCCACCTCTCTATGGAGGCATCCCACCACTACCCCCATCATCCAACCCTGTCTGTATCAATTTCCACCTCTCTATGGAGGCATCCCACTACTACCTCCATTATCCCACCCTGCTTCCATCACTTTCCCCATTTCTATAAGGGCATCCCACCACTAGCCTTATTATCTCACCCTGACGGTATCACTTTCCCACATCTTTCTAGAGGGGTGGACCAACATTACTCTCATCCAACCCACCCTGCCTGAATCACTTTCCACCTCTCTATGGAGGCATCCTGTCCATTATCCCACCCTGTCTGCATCACTTTCCACCTCTCTATTACACCACTACCATCATTATCCCACCCTGCCTGTATCACTTTCCACCTCCCTATGGAGGCATCCCACCAGTATCCTCATTATCCTACTCTGCCTGCATCACTTCCCCCTCTCTATGGAGACACCCCACCAGAATCCTCATTATCCTACTCTGCCTGCATCACTTCCCCCTCTCTATGGAGGCATCCCACCAGTATCCTCATTATCCTACTCTGCCTGCATCACTTCCCCCTCTCTATGGAGGCATCCCACCAGTATCCTCATTATCCTACTCTGCCTGCATCACTTCCCCCTCTCTATGGAGGCATCCCACCAGTATCCTCATTATCCTACTCTGCCTGCATCACTTCCCCTCTCTATGGAGGCATCCCACCAGTATCCTCATTATCCTACTCTGCCTGCATCACTTCCCCCTCTCCATGGAGACACCCCAC
>CM051242.1:177305164-177315164 GCA_027917425.1 Gastrophryne carolinensis
CATCTCATCTGTGCTTTGATTGGTGGTACCCTATCCATCTAAACGTCCCATTTCAGCTCCCCCAAATTCTCCATAAGCTCCGGTGTTTACCATGTCTCACTTGGGCCTCTTCAGCCTCACCGCCAGCCTCTCCCCCTCTCTGCAGCATCTCCCCCTCTGCTCCTTTAACTCATCGCTAGTGTATGCGGCACGTTAAGAATTGCCATAGCCAGGTGCTACTTGCCCGTCCTCACCTTGGTGCCCGGTCTCTGTGGATGGCTGGTACGCTGATGCCAAGCTGTTTTGATGCTCTCAGGTGCAGGTGGTTGGGTGGCGAGGGACCCCAGGCAGGTAACCGTCTCTCAGTCGGGGATTTCCTTGGGTGGCTGAGCTCTGTCCATGCAACGCAATGCGGTGTAATCCCAGCTGTTTCCCTAGGAGACCGACCCTCCGTGCGAGACTCTGGCGTGTGCTGGTTCCCCTACGCTGTCCTGTCGTCTCCTTCCCCCACCCCACTTCCTATCTGCCTTTCTCCTAGGCTGTCCAGTCCTCTGGCTTTCTCCTCCCTCCCCCTGTCACTTTCCCTCTCCTCTTCCCTGCTTTATCACTGTCATCTCTCCCTTTTCCTGACTGCGCTTTGTCCCTCCCTCTGTGTGGCTGCTACTATCACTGCTGCATTGATGAGCAAGCGAGAGAGAGAGAGAGAGAGAAAGACACAGAGAGGGGAAGGATGGCACTGGATGATGCTGGTGTCCCCTCTTAGCATGGATGGGTGCTGGCGCTATGCAGCCACAATGCTCTGTGCCTTTTATACACATCTGCATGCATGGTTGGCCACTGTCCATGGTGCTGAACCCCAGCACGTGTGGAGGCTTGGCTACAATAATGAATGGCTAATCCACTAACATTCACCAAATCCTTTTCTTTACCCATGATCTTCTATTTCCACTGAGAACATGTTCTCCAACCACTTAATCTCAATATTCTATTTAATTTCACAACTTGAGAAATAATGCTTTGACATTCAGAACCCTAACAAGGACTTTTTGGGGCTACAGATGAATGGTCCTCGGTGATCTACATATTGGAACACAAAACTAAGCTCTATCCATGGTGCCGACCTTTCACCAAATCCTTTTCTTTACCCATGATCTTCTATTTCCACTGAGAACATGTTCTCCAACCACTTAATCTCAATATTCTATTTAATTTTTACAATTGGAGAAATAATTGTTTGACATTCAGAACCCTAACAAGGACTTTTTGGGGCTACAGATCAATGGTCCTCGGTGATCTACATATTGGAACACAAGACTAGGCTCTATCCATGGTGCCGACCTTTCACCAAATCCTTTTCTTTACCCATGATCTTCTATTTCCAATGAGAACATGTACTCCAACCACTTAATCTCAATATTCTATTTAATTTTTACAATTGGAGAAATAATTGTTTGACAGTTAGAACCCTAACATGGACTTTTTGGGGGCTACAGAAATTTGTGATCAATGGCCCTCTGTGATCTACAGAGAGGCCGATTTATTAATAGCGCCAGGAAGCGACAGATGAGCGCCAGTAGCGTGATTTTCACAGCGCCCGCTAGTATTCGCTGTGCTTGGCCGTTGTTCGCTTGTTGACAGCGACTCAGTCGGTGTGCGGTAATGTTGAATACGGGGTTAGGAGTCGCTGTTTCACAGGTTCCGCGCTGTATGGGTGCGCCTGACAGCGAATGACCATAGCGAACGGCTTGCTGCAGATTCATTAACAAATCACGCTCCAAAAATTCTCGCGCTGTGAAAGGCTTGTTTAAACCCCAGAGCGCTGGCGGCGATGGCTTAAAAGTAGTTTTTTAACCCCCAAACAACCATATTTTTTGATTTAAAAATTAAACAAATTTTTCTAAACATTTTGTAATATGAATACATTAATATCAGACCTGTAATATCAATTCTGCACAAATTTTTTTTTTTTTTTTTTTTACCTTAAAAAACAAATCTAACATTGCCGTAGTGGTCACAGAATTTTTGACAGTTAAAAAAAAAAAAAAAAAACAGTCATATCAATTAATTATGAATATTTAAAGATTGCTCCCTTGAAATGCATTGGAGAGCGCCAGGTAGCGAGAGGTCATACCTGGCGCTGTGATGGGATTAGCAGCGGCGCTGTTCGTTGCAGTCCGCAACATGATGAATCCCGCGCTAGGTGACGCTCTCGCCGGCGCTAGCCTCATTTAGCGTGATAAATGCGTGATTGTGTCCGCCGCCTGGCGTTCTGGAGTCGGTAGCCGCCGATAGCTGGCGCTACCTGGCGCTAGTGAGACACTACCTGGCGCTATCCCATGATAAATAAGGCCGATATTGGAACACAAGATTGGTCTCTATCCATGGTGCTGACCTTTCACCAAATCCTTTTCTTTACCCATGATCTTCTGTGTCCAGTAATGAGAGTCTGTTTTCCAATCATGACATATTATGTATTCTGATGTAGACACAGAGTTTGTTAACTAATATGAACATTCTATTGATTTCCACAATAGGGGAAATCATGTTTGACAGTTTGAAACCCAACATGGACCCTTTGGGGGCTACAGAAATTAGCATTCAATGGTGCTCTTTGATCCACAAATTGGAAAGCATGGTTGGCCTTGATTCATGGTGCTGAACATTCCCCAAATCCTCTTCTTTACCAATGAACTTCTTTTTCAAAAATAGAGAGTGTGTTTTCCAGCCGTTACATATTTATATTCATTGGTTATGTATTCTGATGAAGACAACATGGCATTGGCTTCTGAAAGCTAATCTGGACATTGTATTCCATTTCCACAATAGGGGAAATCATGTTTTGATGGTTGAAACCCAATATAGACCATTTTGGCGCTACAGAAATTAGTGATCAATGTCCGTTTATGATCTACACTAGGGGTGCACAACCATTTTTTGGTCTAGGGGCCACATTGTCATATTGTTCCACTTCAAGGGGTTGAAAAAAAGTGTGATGCCTTAATGTATATGCAAAGGTCAGCAGAGGTGACAGGAAGAGGTGGGTGAAATAAAGTGGAAGAGGTAAGGTGACCAGAGGTGGGTAGAGGTGGGGTGAGAAGGAGTGGGCAAAGGTAAGGCAGGGACAGATAATTTCAGCAGAGGTGAGCTAGGCAGCAGTGAGGTGAGGTGAGTCGAGGTAGGCAGAAGCAAGATGGTAAGAGAAATGATAGACAGAGATGAGGAGGATAGAGGGGAGATAGGAAGAGGTGGGTGGGCAGGGGTAAGGCAGGGAGAGGAGAATTGAGGAGAGGTCAGGCAGGAAGAGGTGAGGTGGGCAGAGCTGAGTCAGGAGTTGAACAGAGGTGTGGTGAGCAGAGGTGGGATGGTAAGAGAAGTGATGGATAGAGGTGAGGTGGATGGATGGGGAGATAGGAAGAAGTGGGTGGGAAGGAGTGGGCAGAGGTAAGGCAGAGAGAGGAGAATTGAGGAGAGGTCAGGCAGGAAGAGGTGACAGTTTATAACAAAAACCTTTGCTTGTGACCCAGAAGTTGGATGGAAGTCAATGTCTCTTTAAACACATTTGCATCCATGGTTGGCCTCTGTCCATGATGCTGAAGCCTCTGTCCATGATGCTGAAGCCTCTTGAAATGTTTTGCTGATCTATGGCCCTCGATGATCTACATAGCAGAACACATGATTTCCCTGTCCAGTAGAGAGCATATCCTCCAGTATTAGGCCTCGATTCAATAAGCGTAGAAAAAAATTCTCATGGTAGTAAAAAATGTAATTCATGAGAAAAAAGCCTGAGAATTTCACTGTAGCTGAATCACCAGAAAAAAAGACAATGAAAGTCAATGGTACTTTTTACTACAGTGTAAAAAGGCTTTCATTGTCTTTTGTTCTGGTGATTCAGCTACAGTGAAATTCTCAGGCTTTTTTCTCATGAATTGAATTTTTTACTACCATGAGAATTTTTTTCTACCTTTATTGAATCGAGGCCTTTGTCTTCATTCATTATGTATTCTGATGTAGACACAGAGCCCTTGGACATGTTGGTTTCTGAGAGCTAATCTAAAAATTCTACTAGTAGTCAAAAACAATAGAGGGATATTATGTTATGACAGTCTGGAACCTAGCAGTAACCATTTTGGGGCTACAGAAATGAGCGATCAATGGCCCCCAATGATCATTCCCCAAATACTTTTCTTTATGCATGTTCTGCTTGGTTCAATACGGAGAGCTTGTCCTTCAACCGTTTAATCTCAACATTCTATTAGATTTACATAATGGGGGGAAATTATGTTTTGACAGTTTAAAAACCTAACATGGACCTTTTTGGGGCTACAGAAATTGGTGATCGATTCCTCCCTATGATCTACATGTTGGAACGCATGGTTTGCCTGGATTCATGATGTTGAACATTCCCCAAAGCCTCTTTTTTTCTCATGATCTTCTCTGTCCAGAAATGTATCCTCTAACTGTTCCATATTCTGTTGCTGTCACAGAGCTGCTAGACATGTTGGCTGATTAAAGCTAATCTGGACATTCTATTGGATTTCCAGAATGGGAGAAATTATGTATTAACAACCCAATAGGGACCTTTTTTATGGGGCTTCTGAAATTAGATGGTGATCAATGTCACTGTATACTCTACACGTTGGCGCACATGCTTGGCCTCTGTCCATGGTGCTGAACATTCACAAAATCCCTATTCAATAATGAGAGTATTCCATTATGTATTCAGATGTAATCACTCAGCTGCTAGACACATTTTCTTCTAAAAGCTAATCCGGATGTTCTATTGGATTTATACAATGGGGGGGGGGGGGGGGGTAATGTTTTGACAGTTTATAACAAAAACCTTTGATTGTGGTCCAGAAGTTGGATGGAGGTCAATGTCTCTTTATACACATTTGCATCCATGGTTGGCCTCTGTCCATGGTGCTGAACATTCGTCTTTACCAATGATCTGCTTTGTCCAATAACGAGAGTATGTTCTCCAAGCATTTCATATTCTATTATGTATTCTGATGCAGTCACAGGGCCACTACACATGTTGGCTTCTAAATGTTAACCTGGACATTCTATAGGATTTCCTTGATGGGAAAATATGTGAAACCTAACCTGGACCTACAAAATTGGATGGTGATCAGTCGAAGAGAAAAACAGAACTGCCTGATAGCTACTAGTTGACTAGAGTCTCCACTCAACCTTGAGGCCAGAATCTAAGAGCAACCTCTGTCCTTGCTGTAGGCACCAGCAAGCAATGACAGGCTGGGCTGCCAGGTCACACAACCAGGGAATTGGTGTTGTCTGGACTGAATGGTCTGGATAAACCTGGGTGAGTATTAGCAGAGTTGGAAGTACTGTCCGAGTAGTAGACAGATGTAGAGGGTGCAACTGCAGTCTTTAAGACTGCCCTTTCAGATTAGGGTAGGCTTTAGGGGAATGTGTGGAAAGTGTCTCCTGGACAGGGATACACTGAAAGAGGAGGGGGCCTGGCAGCAGGGCATGAGGTGGTACTCACCCAGTTCCAAGTGGGGATCCACAAGCAGAATTCCTGAGGAACACAGGTCCACCTGAGAGGCCAGGCAGAAAAGGCAGGCCGCAGTCCATGAACTATTCCAAACAGGCTTCTTTATTAAGCTAATCAGCTGTGGTGTGATCGGGACATATAGGGTCCCTCTCACACCACAGCTGATAGGCCCTCATCTGGTCCACCCTCCAGGAGCCCATCATGGCCTACCCCCCCCCCCCCCAATGCCCCTTGCTTCCTGTTTATTACACAGGGGTGCACCTCTATCCTCACCTCCAAGATCCCCAGGTGAACAGCCTTCCTGGTGTGATCCATCACACCCCAGTTGATATCTACCAGTACTTCTTCCTTAGCGTACATGGAAGATTCATGATCAAAAGGAGTGCATGATCATAGGTTCAAGAGCAAGAAAGATCAGACTTTGTGTTGGAACTTGTCAGTTTTGAAAAGAGCCATTGTGCATTTGTGATGTTTAGATGAACCACAATACAAATGTGCCAACATGCACACATGCACTCTCAAGCCACGCAACTTAATGATCAGGCGTGGGCATATTTGGTGCCTAGATGCCCTTCATTTTACCTGCTCCCTCTGCTGGAGGAGGCTGGGATTGCCCTGAGAAATGTGACAAAGAGACAGGGAAGAATGGCACTGTATAATGGAGGCATCCCCTGTCAACACAAACAAGTCCTGGCTATATACTCATCAGTGTTCCCCAACCCTCTCCTCGTGATCCACTTACAGGTCATGTTTTCAAATTTCCACACAGAAGCACAGTTGAAGTAATTAGTGCAGCAGTAGAGCTACAGAGTCGCCTATGTGGAGATCCACAATACATGACCTTTTGGTGGCTCTCAAGGAGCGGGTTGTTGGAATGGCATGGCTGGCTGCTGTCCATGGTGCTGAATCCTTGTTACTTAGCACATGTGGGATGGCTTGCTTGCAAAAAGTGATTGGCTAATCCAATCCCATTTACTAAACATTCTTTAAGGCAATCCATACATCTCCAGGCAAAAATCTTACTGTCACGCCCCATGGGACACCCGCCTTCTTGGTGAGTCCACAACCCCCAATCTCCGCTGCTAGCTTCACCTATAGACGAGCCCCCGTTTGCTGGGATGCTTTATACTCCTCACAGGACATTGTTGTCCCCAGCACAAAGGTTGTGGACTTACAGGGGTGAAGGCGGATGAACCTGGGGCTAGACTGGGCGATGTCAGTAAGAGGCAATCCTCACGAAACGCAACACCAAGGGAGAAGCAAGAGAAGGGTCAAAGGTCAAGCCAAGGGTAAAGCTGGGAGGTCAGAGGGTTTGAGGTATAAGGGATGAGATGGGTTTGTAGTCAGAGTTCAGGCAGGTGTCAGTCCAGGCAGAGGTCACGGAGTGGCCGGAGGTCGGCAACGATAAGCAATCAAAGAGATCAAGAAAACTATAGCACTCAGCAGCACTCTATCACAGGCAATGACAGAATGGCAGGGAATAACTTTATAGGGCTATGGTGCCAGGGATTGGCTGGAATTCTTTGGGCTCATTGGCCCCTGAACATCCTAAGGGCTAATAGCCCTGCTTACCATTAGGGAGCTTCATCCACTAGTAATTGCTTGAGTCAGAGGAGAGGGGGATGCGGCTGAGAGAGGAGGCTGTTGGGCAAAGGAGATCCTGGCCCTCCACCCGAGCCCAAACTGCCCAAATGGTTGGTCGAGGACGCCGCAGGACCAGAGAAAAGATGAGTGCATCATGACACTTCCCATCTTTGTACCTCATAAGCTTCTCTATCCTATAATAAGAGTATTCCCTCTAACCTTTACTTATCCCATTATTTCTTCTGATGCAGTCAATGGTCACTAGACATGTCAGCAGAATTTGGACATTCTATTGGACATCCACAATGGTGAAAATAATGTCCTGACAGCTTAAAATCCTACAAGGAACATGGAAGTAGGCCTCAAGAAATTGGATGGCAGTCAATTAGAAAATAACAGAGCAAGAGAAAAGGATGGGAAGGATGGCACTGGATGATGGTGTATCCACTCTTAGCATGGAGGGGTGGTGCAGCTGCAGGTCCTGTGCATGCTCTAGACCAGGGGAGCACAAATTTTGGTGTAAGGGCTGCATGGTCTCATTGCTCCACAACAATAAAATGTTAGCTGCGACAGTCGCAATATTGCAGGAAAGCTTTAACCATATGCTTTTATGGTTAAGCAAAGGTGAGCAGAGGTGAGGTAGGGAGAGGCGGGGTGAACAGGTGTGGGGTGGGGTGAGATGAGGGGAAAAGAAGAGGACAGAGGTAAGGTGGTGACAAGTGCGTTTAGCAGATGTGTGGGAAATAAGCAGTGGTGGGTAGAGTTAAGGTGGGAAGAGGTGAAGCAGTAAGAGGTGAGCAGAAGCAGGTAGATGTGAGCACAGGTGAGGTGAGCAGAGGAGAGATGGACAAACATAAAACAAGAATAGATGTGTTGGACAGTGTTAAGGTGGGCAGGGGTAGATGGGTGAGCAGAGGTGGTTAGAGATAGGTTAGCAGAGGTGGGGAGGGGTAGACAGAGGTAAAAAGAGGTGAAATGAGTTCAGGTAAGGTGGGAAGAGGTAAGCTGGGGATAGCTAGCAATAGTCTACATTAGGGCATTTACAGACACACCCAACACAAATAACATACCAGAAGCACGTGTGTGTCATTCACCTCTCCAGAAAAGGTTACTGGTTCCTCATTTCTTGCTTTGGGAATTAGCAACAAACTGTCCTCTAGTGGCAAACTTCTTGCACTGCAGACAAGACAAGCTTAGCTCTCCATCTCCTAAGTGTGGTGGAGGCCCCTGGGCATAAAATCTGGTGGAGGCCCCAGATACAGTATTTTGTTTTCCTTATAGTCCAGCCAAGAAACTGATTGGTGGTTGTCTGGCACCCGCCTACTTACTGGAACATCAGATCGACTCCCTTGTGTCACCCTTGTGCGGGTGCGTGCTGCTCGGGAACTCCTGCTTTGCCATTCTGGGTGGGGGGTAGTGTAGTCACCCGGCTGGTCCAGCAGAAACCAGTTCCCTGCACTGAGCTGCCAGCGGCTGTGCTTGGTGGCTTATGTGCAGTGACAGCTCTGCACCCATCACTGTAGAGTTGCTGACGACTGCTTTGTTGCTCTAGACTCTCATTCCTGCCTTGTGGTGGCTTGGGCTGCAAGTTTGCAAATAAAAAAAAAAGGCTCGCCCAGGTGCGCAGGGGGCCCCAACTGCTGCCGATAGCTTTGTTGCCGGCCCTACATCAGACCAAAGACTGAAAAGGACTGGACCATAATCCAAAGGTTGGTGGAGGCCCCCTCTGCAGGGCAAGTGGTGGAGGCCTCATAATCCGGCCCTGATCTCCTTAGAGGTGCTGGGGCCATAACTGATGGCAATGTGGACCACACGTTGTCCATCCTTGTTCTAGACACATTCACATGCACAGTTGGCTGTTGTCTATGGTGATTAATCCTGGCTCTGCACATATGTTGGTTTGTCTACAATAATCTCTGTAGAACGTTCACAATGCGAAAAATAATTTTATAAGAGTTTTAAATCCAACAGGGACCTTTTTATGGACCTCTGGATACTAGATGATGATCAATTAGAGGAAGTAAAGGTGAGAGTCCCTTGGCATGGAGAGTGTCCCTGGCATGGAGGGGTTCTGGCTCAGCCACAGTGCTGTGTACCCTCTATACCAGTGTTCCCCAACCCTCTCCTTCAGAGCCACCAACAGGTCGTGTTTCGAGGATCTCCACACACCTGTGTGTCTGGTGGAGATCAACAAACCCTGACCTATTGGTGGCTCTGGAGGACAGGGTTGGGAAACAGTTCTCTACACATTGCAATGCATGGTTGGCTGCTGTCCCTGGTGCTGAATCCTTGCTCAATACATTTGTGGAAGCTTGGCTACAATGTATCTATATATCTCTAGACAAACGTCTTCATTATCTATATCTCTGTCCAATAATGGACACATTTTAAACATTCCACATGACCACTAGACATGACAATCTGGACATTCTATTGGATTGCTGACTGTTGGGCAGGGCCAGATTTTAATTGGTGCAATGGATCACCAGGCCCCTGCAGTTTGGGAGCCACATATCTCCCACTTCCTTTATCATCTGGGAAGCAGAAAAGGCATCAGACTGGCTGTGGCCATGGGCTCCATGTTCTGTTTTAAAAGTCATTGGTGGTCCAGAAGTTAATTCTCTTCCTTCCTTCTGTGCACTGCCTGAGAAATTTTTAGGTGTTTTGAGATGTTGTCATTCTGAGGGGCAAAGGTTTTCCACCACCCACGTATTTAATGTGGGCTACCATAAACTCAGCACTCGGGGAGCAGAACCTGTAACCCTTAGATCACAAGGTCGATTCCCTACCTCCATGACTGCCTTAAAAGTTTCAGGTGATGCAATAGCAACCAGACCCAAAAAAGTGGAGGCCCAGGAATGTGGTACTTGTTCAGATTGATCAGTGAAGGGTGTGATGCTGGAGACATGCTCCATTCCATGG
>CM051242.1:177320164-177395164 GCA_027917425.1 Gastrophryne carolinensis
ATTTCTTTACTAGAGACCAGTGACATCACTGAGAATGTATTTCTTTACTAGAGACTGGTGACATCACTGAGAATGTATTTCTTTACTAGAGACTGGTGACATCACTGAGAATGTATTTCTTTACTAGAGACCGGTGACATCACTGAGAATGTATTTCTTTACTAGAGACTGGTGACATCACTGAGAATGTATTTCTTTACTAGAGACTGGTGACATCACTGAGAATGTATTTCTTTACTAGAGACCGGTGACATCACTGAGAATGTATTTCATTACTAGAGACTGGTGACATCACTGAGAATGTATTTCTTTACTAGAGACCAGTGACATCACTGAGAATGTATTTCTTTACTACAGACCAGTGACATCACTGAGAATGTATTTCTTTACTAGAGACTGGTGACATCACTGAGAATGTATTTCTTTACTAGAGACCAGTGACATCACTGAGAATGTATTTCTTTACTAGAGACTGGTGACATCACTGAGAATGTATTTCTTTACTAGAGACTGGTGACATCACTGAGAATGTATTTCTTTACTAGAGACCGGTGACATCACTGAGAATGTATTTCTTTACTAGAGACCAGTGACATCACCGAGAATGTATTTCTTTACTAGAGACCAGTGACATCACTGAGAATGTATTTCTTTACTAGAGACCAGTGACATCACTGAGAATGTATTTCTTTACTAGAGACCAGTGACATCACCGAGAATGTATTTCTTTACTAGAGACCAGTGACATCACCGAGAATGTATTTCTTTACTAGAGACCGGTGACATCACTGAGAATGTATTTCTTTACTAGAGACCAGTGACATCACCGAGAATGTATTTCTTTACTACAGACCAGTGACATCACTGAGAATGTATTTCTTTACTAGAGACCAGTGACATCACTGAGAATGTATTTCTTTACTACAGACCAGTGACATCACTGAGAATGTATTTCTTTACTAGAGACTGGTGACATCACTGAGAATGTATTTCTTTACTAGAGACCAGTGACATCACTGAGAATGTATTTCATTACTAGAGACTGGTGACATCACTGAGAATGTATTTCTTTACTAGAGACCAGTGACATCACTGAGAATGTATTTCTTTACTACAGACCAGTGACATCACTGAGAATGTATTTCTTTACTAGAGACTGGTGACATCACTGAGAATGTATTTCTTTACTAGAGACCAGTGACATCACTGAGAATGTATTTCTTTACTAGAGACTGGTGACATCACTGAGAATGTATTTCTTTACTAGAGACTGGTGACATCACTGAGAATGTATTTCTTTACTAGAGACCGGTGACATCACTGAGAATGTATTTCTTTACTAGAGACCAGTGACATCACCGAGAATGTATTTCTTTACTAGAGACCAGTGACATCACTGAGAATGTATTTCTTTACTAGAGACCAGTGACATCACTGAGAATGTATTTCTTTACTAGAGACCAGTGACATCACCGAGAATGTATTTCTTTACTAGAGACCAGTGACATCACCGAGAATGTATTTCTTTACTAGAGACCGGTGACATCACTGAGAATGTATTTCTTTACTAGAGACCAGTGACATCACCGAGAATGTATTTCTTTACTAGAGACTGGTGACATCACTGAGAATGTATTTCTTTACTAGAGACCGGTGACATCACCGAGAATGTATTTCTTTACTAGAGACCAGTGACATCACTGAGAATGTATTTCTTTGCTAGAGACTGGTGACATCACTGAGAATGTATTTCGTTACTAGAGACCGGTGACATCACTGAGAATGTATTTCTTTACTAGAGACCGGTGACATCACTGAGAATGTATTTCTTTACTAGAGACCAGTGACATCACTGAGAATGTATTTCTTTACTAGAGACTGGTGACATCACTGAGAATGTATTTCTTTACTAGAGACTGGTGACATCACTGAGAATGTATTTCTTTGCTAGAGACTGGTGACATCACTGAGAATGTATTTCTTTACTAGAGACCGGTGACATCACTGAGAATGTATTTCTTTACTAGAGACTGGTGACATCACTGAGAATGTATTTCTTTACTAGAGACCAGTGACATCACTGAGAATGTATTTCTTTACTAGAGACCGGTGACATCACTGAGAATGTATTTCTTTACTAGAGACTGGTGACATCACTGAGAATGTATTTCTTTACTAGAGACCGGTGACATCACTGAGAATGTATTTCTTTACTAGAGACCGGTGACATCACTGAGAATGTATTTCTTTACTAGAGACTGGTGACATCACTGAGAATGTATTTCTTTACTAGAGACTGGTGACATCACTGAGAATGTATTTCTTTACTAGAGACTGGTGACATCACTGAGAATGTATTTCTTTACTAGAGACCGGTGACATCACTGAGAATGTATTTCTTTACTAGAGACCGGTGACATCACTGAGAATGTATTTCTTTACTAGAGACTGGTGACATCACTGAGAATGTATTTCTTTACTAGAGACTGGTGACATCACTGAGAATGTATTTCTTTACTAGAGACCAGTGACATCACTGAGAATGTATTTCTTTACTAGAGACCAGTGACATCACTGAGAATGTATTTCTTTACTAGAGACCGGTGACATCACTGAGAATGTATTTCTTTACTAGAGACCGGTGACATCACTGAGAATGTATTTCATTACTAGAGACCGGTGACATCACTGAGAATGTATTTCTTTACTAGAGACCAGTGACATCACTGAGAATGTATTTCTTTACTAGAGACTGGTGACATCACTGAGAATGTATTTCTTTACTACAGACCAGTGACATCACTGAGAATGTATTTCTTTACTAGAGACTGGTGACATCACTGAGAATGTATTTCTTTACTAGAGACTGGTGACATCACTGAGAATGTATTTCTTTACTACAGACCAGTGACATCACTGAGAATGTATTTCTTTACTAGAGACTGGTGACATCACTGAGAATGTATTTCTTTACTAGAGACCGGTGACATCACTGAGAATGTATTTCTTTACTAGAGACCAGTGACATCACCGAGAATGTATTTCTTTACTAGAGACCAGTGACATCACTGAGAATGTATTTCTTTACTAGAGACCAGTGACATCACTGAGAATGTATTTCTTTACTAGAGACCAGTGACATCACCGAGAATGTATTTCTTTACTAGAGACCAGTGACATCACCGAGAATGTATTTCTTTACTAGAGACCGGTGACATCACTGAGAATGTATTTCTTTACTAGAGACCAGTGACATCACCGAGAATGTATTTCTTTACTAGAGACCAGTGACATCACTGAGAATGTATTTCTTTGCTAGAGACTGGTGACATCACTGAGAATGTATTTCGTTACTAGAGACCGGTGACATCACTGAGAATGTATTTCTTTACTAGAGACCGGTGACATCACTGAGAATGTATTTCTTTACTAGAGACCAGTGACATCACTGAGAATGTATTTCTTTGCTAGAGACTGGTGACATCACTGAGAATGTATTTCTTTACTAGAGACCGGTGACATCACTGAGAATGTATTTCTTTACTAGAGACTGGTGACATCACTGAGAATGTATTTCTTTACTAGAGAATGGTGACATCACTGAGAATGTATTTCTTTACTAGAGACCGGTGACATCACTGAGAATGTATTTCTTTACTAGAGACCGGTGACATCACTGAGAATGTATTTCTTTACTAGAGACCAGTGACATCACTGAGAATGTATTTCTTTACTAGAGACCGGTGACATCACTGAGAATGTATTTCTTTACTAGAGACCAGTGACATCACTGAGAATGTATTTCTTTACTAGAGACCGGTGACATCACTGAGAATGTATTTCTTTACTAGAGACCGGTGACATCACTGAGAATGTATTTCTTTACTAGAGACTGGTGACATCACTGAGAATGTATTTCTTTACTAGAGACCGGTGACATCACTGAGAATGTATTTCTTTACTAGAGACTGGTGACATCACTGAGAATGTATTTCTTTACTAGAGACTGGTGACATCACTGAGAATGTATTTCTTTACTAGAGACTGGTGACATCACTGAGAATGTATTTCTTTACTAGAGACCAGTGACATCACTGAGAATGTATTTCTTTACTAGAGACCAGTGACATCACTGAGAATGTGTTTCTTTACTAGAGACTGGTGACATCACTGAGAATGTATTTCTTTACTAGAGACTGGTGACATCACTGAGAATGTAGTTCTTTACTAGAGACCAGTGACATCACCGAGAATGTATTTCTTTACTAGAGACTGGTGACATCACTGAGAATGTATTTCTTTACTAGAGACCAGTGACATCACTGAGAATGTATTTCTTTACTAGAGACCGGTGACATCACTGAGAATGTATTTCTTTACTAGAGACTGGTGACATCACTGAGAATGTATTTCTTTACTAGAGACTGGTGACATCACTGAGAATGTATTTCTTTACTAGAGACCGGTGACATCACTGAGAATGTATTTCATTACTAGAGACTGGTGACATCACTGAGAATGTATTTCTTTACTAGAGACTGGTGACATCACTGAGAATGTATTTCTTTACTAGAGACCAGTGACATCACTGAGAATGTATTTCTTTACTAGAGACCAGTGACATCACTGAGAATGTATTTTTTTACTACAGACCGGTGACATCACTGAGAATGTATTTCATTACTAGAGACTGGTGACATCACTGAGAATGTATTTCTTTACTAGAGACTGGTGACATCACTGAGAATGTATTTCTTTACTAGAGACCAGTGACATCACTGAGAATGTATTTCTTTACTAGAGACCAGTGACATCACTGAGAATGTATTTCTTTACTAGAGACTGGTGACATCACTGAGAATGTATTTCTTTACTAGAGACTGGTGACATCACTGAGAATGTATTTCTTTACTAGAGACTGGTGACATCACTGAGAATGTATTTCTTTACTAGAGACCGGTGACATCACCGAGAATGTATTTCTTTACTAGAGACCAGTGACATCACCGAGAATGTATTTCTTTACTAGAGACCAGTGACATCACCGAGAATGTATTTCTTTACTAGAGACTGGTGACATCACTGAGAATGTATTTCTTTACTAGAGACTGGTGACATCACTGAGAATGTATTTCTTTACTAGAGACTGGTGACATCACTGAGAATGTATTTCTTTACTAGAGACCAGTGACATCACTGAGAATGTATTTCTTTACTAGAGACCAGTGACATCACTGAGAATGTATTTCTTTACTAGAGACTGGTGACATCACTGAGAATGTATTTCTTTACTAGAGACCGGTGACATCACCGAGAATGTATTTCTTTACTAGAGACCAGTGACATCACCGAGAATGTATTTCTTTACTAGAGACCAGTGACATCACTGAGAATGTATTTCTTTACTAGAGACCGGTGACATCACCGAGAATGTATTTCTTTACTAGAGACTGGTGACATCACTGAGAATGTATTTCTTTACTAGAGACCGGTGACATCACCGAGAATGTATTTCTTTACTAGAGACCGGTGACATCACTGAGAATGTATTTCTTTACTAGAGACCAGTGACATCACTGAGAATGTATTTCTTTACTAGAGACCAGTGACATCACTGAGAATGTATTTCTTTACTAGAGACCGGTGACATCACTGAGAATGTATTTCTTTACTAGAGACCAGTGACATCACTGAGAATGTATTTCTTTACTAGAGACTGGTGACATCACTGAGAATGTATTTCTTTACTAGAGACCGGTGACATCACCGAGAATGTATTTCTTTACTACAGACCAGTGACATCACTGAGAATGTATTTCTTTACTAGAGACTGGTGACATCACTGAGAATGTATTTCTTTACTAGAGACCAGTGACATCACTGAGAATGTATTTCTTTACTAGAGACCGGTGACATCACTGAGAATGTATTTCTTTACTAGAGACCAGTGACATCACTGAGAATGTATTTCTTTACTGGAGACCGGTGACATCACTGAGAATGTATTTCTTTACTAGAGACTGGTGACATCACCGAGAATGTATTTCTTTACTAGAGACCAGTGACATCACTGAGAATGTATTTCTTTACTAGAGACTGGTGACATCACCGAGAATGTATTTCTTTACTAGAGACCAGTGACATCACTGAGAATGTATTTCTTTACTAGAGACCAGTGACATCACTGAGAATGTATTTCTTTACTAGAGACCAGTGACATCACCGAGAATGTATTTCTTTACTAGAGACCGGTGACATCACTGAGAATGTATTTCTTTACTAGAGACCAGTGACATCACCGAGAATGTATTTCTTTACTAGAGACTGGTGACATCACTGAGAATGTATTTCTTTACTAGAGACCGGTGACATCACCGAGAATGTATTTCTTTACTAGAGACCGGTGACATCACCGAGAATGTATTTCTTTACTAGAGACCGGTGACATCACCGAGAATGTATTTCTTTACTAGAGACCAGTGACATCACTGAGAATGTATTTCTTTGCTAGAGACTGGTGACATCACTGAGAATGTATTTCTTTACTAGAGACCGGTGACATCACTGAGAATGTATTTCTTTACTAGAGACCGGTGACATCACTGAGAATGTATTTCTTTACTAGAGACTGGTGACATCACTGAGAATGTATTTCTTTACTAGAGACCGGTGACATCACCGAGAATGTATTTCTTTACTAGAGACTGGTGACATCACTGAGAATGTATTTCTTTACTAGAGACCGGTGACATCACTGAGAATGTATTTCTTTACTAGAGACTGGTGACATCACTGAGAATGTATTTCTTTACTAGAGACCAGTGACATCACTGAGAATGTATTTCTTTACTAGAGACCGGTGACATCACTGAGAATGTATTTCTTTACTAGAGACTGGTGACATCACTGAGAATGTATTTCTTTACTAGAGACCAGTGACATCACTGAGAATGTATTTCTTTACTAGAGACTGGTGACATCACTGAGAATGTATTTCTTTACTAGAGACCGGTGACATCACCGAGAATGTATTTCTTTACTAGAGACTGGTGACATCACTGAGAATGTATTTCTTTACTAGAGACCGGTGACATCACTGAGAATGTATTTCTTTACTAGAGACTGGTGACATCACTGAGAATGTATTTCTTTACTAGAGACCAGTGACATCACTGAGAATGTATTTCTTTACTAGAGACCGGTGACATCACTGAGAATGTATTTCTTTACTAGAGACTGGTGACATCACTGAGAATGTATTTCTTTACTAGAGACTGGTGACATCACTGAGAATGTATTTCTTTACTAGAGACCGGTGACATCACTGAGAATGTATTTCTTTACTAGAGACCGGTGACATCACTGAGAATGTATTTCTTTACTAGAGACTGGTGACATCACTGAGAATGTATTTCTTTACTACAGACCGGTGACATCACTGAGAATGTATTTCTTTACTAGAGACCGGTGACATCACTGAGAATGTATTTCTTTACTAGAGACCAGTGACATCACTGAGAATGTATTTCTTTACTAGAGACCGGTGACATCACTGAGAATGTATTTCTTTACTAGAGACCGGTGACATCACTGAGAATGTATTTCTTTACTAGAGACTGGTGACATCACTGAGAATGTATTTCTTTACTAGAGACCGGTGACATCACTGAGAATGTATTTCTTTACTAGAGACTGGTGACATCACTGAGAATGTGTTTCTTTACTAGAGACTGGTGACATCACTGAGAATGTGTTTCTTTACTAGAGACTGGTGACATCACTGAGAATGTATTTCTTTACTAGAGACCGGTGACATCACTGAGAATGTATTTCTTTACTAGAGACTGGTGACATCACTGAGAATGTGTTTCTTTACTAGAGACTGGTGACATCACTGAGAATGTATTTCTTTACTAGAGACCAGTGACATCACTGAGAATGTATTTCTTTACTAGAGACTGGTGACATCACTGAGAATGTATTTCTTTACTAGAGACTGGTGACATCACTGAGAATGTATTTCTTTACTAGAGACTGGTGACATCACTGAGAATGTATTTCTTTACTAGAGACTGGTGACATCACTGAGAATGTAGTTCTTTACTAGAGACCAGTGACATCACCGAGAATGTATTTCTTTACTAGAGACTGGTGACATCACTGAGAATGTATTTCTTTACTAGAGACCAGTGACATCACTGAGAATGTATTTCTTTACTAGAGACCGGTGACATCACTGAGAATGTATTTCTTTACTAGAGACTGGTGACATCACTGAGAATGTATTTCTTTACTAGAGACTGGTGACATCACTGAGAATGTATTTCTTTACTAGAGACCGGTGACATCACTGAGAATGTATTTCATTACTAGAGACTGGTGACATCACTGAGAATGTATTTCTTTACTAGAGACCAGTGACATCACTGAGAATGTATTTTTTTACTACAGACCGGTGACATCACTGAGAATGTATTTCATTACTAGAGACTGGTGACATCACTGAGAATGTATTTCTTTACTAGAGACTGGTGACATCACTGAGAATGTATTTCTTTACTAGAGACCAGTGACATCACTGAGAATGTATTTCTTTACTAGAGACCAGTGACATCACTGAGAATGTATTTCTTTACTAGAGACTGGTGACATCACTGAGAATGTATTTCTTTACTAGAGACTGGTGACATCACTGAGAATGTATTTCTTTACTAGAGACTGGTGACATCACTGAGAATGTATTTCTTTACTAGAGACCGGTGACATCACCGAGAATGTATTTCTTTACTAGAGACCAGTGACATCACCGAGAATGTATTTCTTTACTAGAGACTGGTGACATCACTGAGAATGTATTTCTTTACTAGAGACTGGTGACATCACTGAGAATGTATTTCTTTACTAGAGACCAGTGACATCACTGAGAATGTATTTCTTTACTAGAGACCAGTGACATCACTGAGAATGTATTTCTTTACTAGAGACTGGTGACATCACTGAGAATGTATTTCTTTACTAGAGACCGGTGACATCACCGAGAATGTATTTCTTTACTAGAGACCAGTGACATCACCGAGAATGTATTTCTTTACTAGAGACCAGTGACATCACTGAGAATGTATTTCTTTACTAGAGACCGGTGACATCACCGAGAATGTATTTCTTTACTAGAGACTGGTGACATCACTGAGAATGTATTTCTTTACTAGAGACCGGTGACATCACCGAGAATGTATTTCTTTACTAGAGACCAGTGACATCACTGAGAATGTATTTCTTTACTAGAGACCAGTGACATCACTGAGAATGTATTTCTTTACTAGAGACCGGTGACATCACTGAGAATGTATTTCTTTACTAGAGACCAGTGACATCACTGAGAATGTATTTCTTTACTAGAGACTGGTGACATCACTGAGAATGTATTTCTTTACTAGAGACTGGTGACATCACTGAGAATGTATTTCTTTACTAGAGACCAGTGACATCACTGAGAATGTATTTCTTTACTAGAGACCGGTGACATCACCGAGAATGTATTTCTTTACTACAGACCAGTGACATCACTAAGAATGTATTTCTTTACTAGAGACCAGTGACATCACCGAGAATGTATTTCTTTACTAGAGACCAGTGACATCACTGAGAATGTATTTCTTTACTAGAGACTGGTGACATCACTGAGAATGTATTTCTTTACTACAGACCAGTGACATCACTGAGAATGTATTTCTTTACTAGAGACTGGTGACATCACTGAGAATGTATTTCTTTACTAGAGACCGGTGACATCACTGAGAATGTATTTCTTTACTAGAGACCGGTGACATCACTGAGAATGTATTTCTTTACTAGAGACCAGTGACATCACTGAGAATGTATTTCTTTACTAGAGACCAGTGACATCACTGAGAATGTATTTCTTTACTAGAGACCGGTGACATCACTGAGAATGTATTTCTTTACTAGAGACTGGTGACATCACTGAGAATGTATTTCTTTACTAGAGACCAGTGACATCACTGAGAATGTATTTCTTTACTAGAGACCGGTGACATCACTGAGAATGTATTTCTTTACTAGAGACTGGTGACATCACTGAGAATGTATTTCTTTACTAGAGACCAGTGACATCACCGAGAATGTATTTCTTTACTAGAGACCAGTGACATCACTGAGAATGTATTTCTTTACTAGAGACCAGTGACATCACTGAGAATGTATTTCTTTACTAGAGACCAGTGACATCACCGAGAATGTATTTCTTTACTAGAGACCGGTGACATCACTGAGAATGTATTTCTTTACTAGAGACCAGTGACATCACCGAGAATGTATTTCTTTACTAGAGACCAGTGACATCACTGAGAATGTATTTCTTTACTAGAGACCGGTGACATCACTGAGAATGTATTTCTTTACTAGAGACCAGTGACATCACTGAGAATGTATTTCTTTACTAGAGACTGGTGACATCACTGAGAATGTATTTCTTTACTAGAGACCGGTGACATCACCGAGAATGTATTTCTTTACTAGAGACCAGTGACATCACTGAGAATGTATTTCTTTGCTAGAGACTGGTGACATCACTGAGAATGTATTTCTTTACTAGAGACTGGTGACATCACTGAGAATGTATTTCTTTACTAGAGACCAGTGACATCACTGAGAATGTATTTCTTTACTAGAGACCAGTGACATCACCGAGAATGTATTTCTTTACTAGAGACTGGTGACATCACTGAGAATGTATTTCTTTACTAGAGACTGGTGACATCACTGAGAATGTATTTCTTTACTAGAGACTGGTGACATCACTGAGAATGTATTTCTTTACTAGAGACTGGTGACATCACTGAGAATGTATTTCTTTACTAGAGACTGGTGACATCACTGAGAATGTATTTCTTTACTAGAGACCGGTGACATCACTGAGAATGTATTTCTTTACTAGAGACTGGTGACATCACTGAGAATGTATTTCTTTACTAGAGACCAGTGACATCACCGAGAATGTATTTCTTTACTAGAGACTGGTGACATCACTGAGAATGTATTTCTTTACTAGAGACCGGTGACATCACTGAGAATGTATTTCTTTACTAGAGACCAGTGACATCACTGAGAATGTATTTCTTTACTAGAGACCGGTGACATCACTGAGAATGTATTTCTTTACTAGAGACCGGTGACATCACTGAGAATGTATTTCTTTACTAGAGACCAGTGACATCACCGAGAATGTATTTCTTTACTAGAGACCAGTGACATCACCGAGAATGTATTTCTTTACTAGAGACTGGTGACATCACTGAGAATGTATTTCTTTACTAGAGACCGGTGACATCACTGAGAATGTATTTCTTTACTAGAGACCGGTGACATCACTGAGAATGTATTTCTTTACTACAGACCGGTGACATCACTGAGAATGTATTTCTTTACTAGAGACCGGTGACATCACTGAGAATGTATTTCTTTACTAGAGACTGGTGACATCACTGAGAATGTATTTCTTTACTAGAGACTGGTGACATCACTGAGAATGTATTTCTTTACTAGAGACCGGTGACATCACTGAGAATGTATTTCTTTACTAGAGACCGGTGACATCACTGAGAATGTATTTCTTTACTAGAGACCGGTGACATCACTGAGAATGTATTTCTTTACTACAGACCAGTGACATCACTGAGAATGTATTTCTTTACTAGAGACCAGTGACATCACTGAGAATGTATTTCTTTACTAGAGACTGGTGACATCACTGAGAATGTCTTTCTTTACTAGAGACTGGTGACATCACTGAGAATGTATTTCTTTACTAGAGACCGGTGACATCACTGAGAATGTCTTTCTTTACTAGAGACTGGTGACATCACTGAGAATGTATTTCTTTACTAGAGACTGGTGACATCACTGAGAATGTGTTTCTTTACTAGAGACTGGTGACATCACTGAGAATGTATTTCTTTACTAGAGACCAGTGACATCACTGAGAATGTATTTCTTTACTAGAGACTGGTGACATCACTGAGAATGTATTTCTTTACTAGAGACTGGTGACATCACTGAGAATGTATTTCTTTACTAGAGACTGGTGACATCACTGAGAATGTATTTCTTTACTAGAGACTGGTGACATCACAGAGAATGTATTTCTTTACTGGAGACCGGTGACATCACTGAGAATGTATTTCTTTACTAGAGACTGGTGACATCACTGAGAATGTATTTCTTTACTAGAGACTGGTGACATCACTGAGAATCTATTTCTTTACTAGAGACTGGTGACATCACTGAGAATGTATTTCTTTACTAGAGACCAGTGACATCACTGAGAATGTATTTCTTTACTAGAGACCAGTGACATCACTGAGAATGTATTTCTTTACTAGAGACCGGTGACATCACTGAGAATGTATTTCTTTACTAGAGACTGGTGACATCACTGAGAATGTATTTCTTTACTAGAGACTGGTGACATCACTGAGAATGTATTTCTTTACTAGAGACCGGTGACATCACTGAGGATGTATTTCTTTACTAGAGACCAGTGACATCACTGAGAATGTATTTCTTTACTAGAGACCAGTGACATCACTGAGAATGTATTTCTTTACTAGAGACCGGTGACATCACTGAGAATGTATTTCTTTACTAGAGACTGGTGACATCACTGAGAATGTATTTCTTTACTAGAGACTGGTGACATCACTGAGAATGTATTTCTTTACTAGAGACCAGAGACATCACTGAGAATGTGATCTGTTCACTAGAGACCAGTGACATCACTGAGAATGTATTTCTTTACTAGAGACTGGTGACATCACTGAGAATGTATTTCTTTACTAGAGACTGGTGACATCACCGAGAATGTATTTCTTTACTACAGACCGGTGACATCACTGAGAATCTATTTCTTTACTAGAGACTGGTGACATCACTGAGAATGTATTTCTTTACTAGAGACTGGTGACATCACTGAGAATGTATTTCTTTACTAGAGACTGGTGACATCACTGAGAATGTATTTCTTTACTAGAGACTGGTGACATCACCGAGAATGTATTTCTTTACTAGAGACCAGTGACATCACTGAGAATGTATTTCTTTACTAGAGACTGGTGACATCACTGAGAATCTATTTCTTTACTAGAGACTGGTGACATCACTGAGAATGTATTTCTTTACTAGAGACCGGTGACATCACTGAGAATGTATTTCTTTACTAGAGACCGGTGACATCACTGAGAATGTATTTCTTTACTAGAGACCAGTGACATCACCGAGAATGTATTTCTTTACTAGAGACTGGTGACATCACTGAGAATGTATTTCTTTACTAGAGACCAGTGACATCACTGAGAATGTATTTCTTTACTAGAGACCGGTGACATCACTGAGAATGTATTTCTTTACTAGAGACCAGTGACATCACTGAGAATGTATTTCTTTACTAGAGACCGGTGACATCACTGAGAATGTATTTCTTTACTAGAGACCAGTGACATCACTGAGAATGTATTTCTTTACTAGAGACTGGTGACATCACTGAGAATGTATTTCTTTACTAGAGACCAGTGACATCACTGAGAATGTATTTCTTTACTACAGACCAGTGACATCACTGAGAATGTATTTCTTTACTAGAGACCGGTGACATCACTGAGAATGTATTTCTTTACTAGAGACCGTTGACATCACTGAGAATGTATTTCTTTACTACAGACCGGTGACATCACTGAGAATGTATTTCTTTACTACAGACCGGTGACATCACTGAGAATGTATTTCTTTACTAGAGACCAGTGACATCACTGAGAATGTATTTCTTTACTAGAGACTGGTGACATCACTGAGAATGTATTTCTTTACTAGAGACCGGTGACATCACTGAGAATGTATTTCTTTACTAGAGACTGGTGACATCACTGAGAATGTGTTTCTTTACTAGAGACTGGTGACATCACTGAGAATGTATTTCTTTACTAGAGACTGGTGACATCACTGAGAATGTATTTCTTTACTAGAGACTGGTGACATCACTGAGAATGTATTTCTTTACTAGAGACTGGTGACATCACTGAGAATGTATTTCTTTACTAGAGACCAGTGACATCACTGAGAATGTATTTCTTTACTAGAGACTGGTGACATCACTGAGAATGTATTTCTTTACTAGAGACCAGTGACATCACTGAGAATGTATTTCTTTACTAGAGACCGGTGACATCACTGAGAATGTATTTCTTTACTAGAGACTGGTGACATCACTGAGAATGTATTTCTTTACTAGAGACTGGTGACATCACTGAGAATCTATTTCTTTACTAGAGACTGGTGACATCACTGAGAATGTATTTCTTTACTAGAGACTGGTGACATCACTGAGAATGTATTTCTTTACTAGAGACTGGTGACATCACTGAGAATGTATTTCTTTACTAGAGACTGGTGACATCACTGAGGATGTATTTCTTTACTAGAGACTGGTGACATCACTGAGGATGTATTTCTTTACTAGAGACCAGTGACATCACTGAGAATGTATTTCTTTACTAGAGACCAGTGACATCACTGAGAATGTATTTCTTTACTAGAGACCGGTGACATCACTGAGAATGTATTTCTTTACTAGAGACTGGTGACATCACTGAGAATGTATTTCTTTACTAGAGACCAGTGACATCACTGAGAATGTATTTCTTTACTAGAGACTGGTGACATCACTGAGAATGTATTTCTTTACTAGAGACTGGTGACATCACTGAGAATGTATTTCTTTACTAGAGACTGGTGACATCACTGAGAATGTGATCTGTTTACTAGAGACTGGTGACATCACTGAGAATCTATTTCTTTACTAGAGACTGGTGACATCACTAAAAATGTATTTCTTTACTAGAGACTGGTGACATCACTGAGAATCTATTTCTTTACTAGAGACTGGTGACATCACTGAGAATGTATTTCTTTACTAGAGACTGGTGACATCACTGAGAATGTATTTCTTTACTAGAGACCGGTGACATCACTGAGAATGTATTTCTTTACTAGCGACCGGTGACATCACTGAGAATGTATTTCTTTACTAGAGACCAGTGACATCACTGAGAATGTATTTCTTTACTAGAGACCGGTGACATCACTGAGAATGTATTTCTTTACTAGAGACCAGTGACATCACTGAGAATGTATTTCTTTACTAGAGACCGGTGACATCACTGAGAATGTATTTCTTTACTAGAGACTGGTGACATCACTGAGAATGTATTTCTTTACTAGAGACCGGTGACATCACTGAGAATGTATTTCTTTACTAGAGACCGGTGACATCACTGAGAATGTATTTCTTTACTAGAGACCAGTGACATCACTGAGAATGTATTTCTTTACTAGAGACCGGTGACATCACCGAGAATGTATTTCTTTACTAGAGACCGGTGACATCACTGAGAATGTATTTCTTTACTAGAGACCGGTGACATCACTGAGAATGTATTTCTTTACTAGAGACTGGTGACATCACTGAGAATGTATTTCTTTACTAGAGACCAGTGACATCACTGAGAATGTATTTCTTTACTAGAGACTGGTGACATCACTGAGAATGTATTTCTTTACTAGAGACTGGTGACATCACTGAGAATGTATTTCTTTACTAGAGACCGGTGACATCACTGAGAATGTATTTCTTTACTAGAGACCGGTGACATCACTGAGAATGTATTTCTTTACTAGAGACCAGTGACATCACTGAGAATGTATTTCTTTACTAGAGACTGGTGACATCACTGAGAATGTATTTCTTTACTAGAGACTGGTGACATCACTGAGAATGTATTTCTTTACTAGAGACTGGTGACATCACTGAGAATGTATTTCTTTACTAGAGACCAGTGACATCACTGAGAATGTATTTCTTTACTAGAGACTGGTGACATCACTGAGAATGTATTTCTTTACTACAGACCGGTGACATCACTGAGAATGTATTTCTTTACTACAGACCAGTGACATCACTGAGAATGTATTTCTTTACTAGAGACTGGTGACATCACTGAGAATGTATTTCTTTACTAGAGACTGGTGACATCACTGAGAATGTATTTCTTTACTAGAGACTGGTGACATCACTGAGAATGTATTTCTTTACTAGAGACCAGTGACATCACTGAGAATGTATTTCTTTACTAGAGGCTGGTGACATCACTGAGAATGTATTTCTTTACTAGAGACTGGTGACTTCACTGAGAATGTATTTCTTTACTAGAGACTGGTGACATCACTGAGAATGTATTTCTTTACTAGAGACTGGTGACATCACTGAGAATGTATTTCTTTACTAGAGACTGGTGACATCACTGAGAATGTATTTCTTTATTAGAGACTGGTGACATCACTGAGAATGTATTTCTTTACTAGAGACTGGTGACATCACTGAGAATGTATTTCTTTACTAGAGACCAGTGACATCACTGAGAATGTATTTCTTTACTAGAGACCAGTGACATCACTGAGAATGTATTTCTTTACTAGAGACTGGTGACATCACCGAGAATGTATTTCTTTACTAGAGACCAGTGACATCACTGAGAATGTATTTCTTTACTAGAGACCAGTGACATCACTGAGAATGTATTTCTTTACTAGAGACTGGTGACATCACCGAGAATGTATTTCTTTACTAGAGACTGGTGACATCACTGAGAATGTGATCCTGGGTATTAGACTGGTGACATCATGGGAATTTGATCCTTCACTGGAGATTGGTGACTTCACTGAGAATGTGATTAGTTCACTTGAGTCTGGTGACATCACTGAGAATGTGATCTGCCCCCTACAGACCAGTGACATCACTGAGAATGTGATCTGCCCCCTACAGACCAGTGACATCACTGAGAATGTGATCTGCCCCCTACAGACCAGTGACATCACTGAGAATGTGATCTGCCCCCTACAGACCAGTGACATCACTTGGGACGTATTTCACTAGAGACCTGTGACATCACAGGGAATGTGCATATTTGTTAACCAGCGAGTGGTAACATTCACTGGATCAGGTTGTGGGTTGAAGTTTAGGCGGGATCTGCACACGCTAGTGAACTGCTGCGTGTCCGGGTCTCTTCCGTGTAAGACAGAGCAGCGCACACGTCACACACACTCGGGAACAGTTGTTGGAACATATGGAGGTCGCTGACAGCTGATTATGCTAATTTGCATTTATGAATATGAGTGGGCGGGACTCGCCTGGCTCCTCGTTATAGGTGAGCATCCAGAAATAGTGAGACATCTGCCCAGCCTTGGACCCAGTGCAGCAGCCTGTGACACCGAGTGATGCCATTAAAGGAGAACTCCAGGCCAAGCTAAAGAGGAATACAGAAGCTGCCATTACTAGAGATTTAGGGGTACTGATTACTGATAGCTGCAAGATGAGTGGACAGTGTAGCCAGGCAGTGGGAAAAGCAAGCAGGATGCTCGGCTGCATAGCTCGAGGCATCACCAGTAGGAAGAGGGAGGTTGTGATGCCGCTGTATAGAGCCCTGGTAAGGCCACAGCTAGAATACTGTGTGCAGTTCTGGAGACCTTACCTGCAAAAATACATTATTCAAATAGAACGTGTACAAAGGCGGGCAACGAAAATCAGGAGAGACTTAAAGAACTTAATTTGTACAGTCTGGAGGAAAGAAGGGAGAGGGGGGACATGATGGAGACCTTTATATATGTGACAGGATTGAATGAGGTTCAGGAGGGAATTGTTTTTAAGAAGAAACTTACTGATAGAACAAGGGGGCACAACCTGAAGCTAGTCGGGGGGAAGATCAGGAGCAATGTTAGAAAATATTATTTTACAGAAAGAGTAGTAGATGCTTGGAACAAACTTCCAGCAGAGGTAGTTGAGAAATCAACAGTCACTGAATTTAAACCTGCCTGGGATAAGCACACATCTATCCTAAGATACAGAGAACATACAGTATACACATAAGGGCCGACTAGATGGAGCGTATGGTCTCCTTCTGCCGTCAACCTTCTATGTTTCTATTACTAACCTTGCTAGCGAGGACTACTATTGCTAAAATTGTAATAGCAAGAAAAAAATAATAATAATGGTATTTGTCATTTTAACAGTACTATTACTATTAATTTGGGATGCCTTTATTATTTTTTATTAATAATAACAATAACAACAATTACTATTATTAATAACACATTATTATTATTATTATTATTATTATTATTATTATTATTATTATTATTTATTGATACTAATAATTGCCAAAAATAAGGATAACAATAATAAATGCATCACAAATAAATTATTAGTTATAATAATAATAATAATTACTGGTACTACTACTAAAAATAATATTAATAATATTAATGATAATACTATTTGTATTACTTTTTGAATCTATTATCAGCATTGTTTTTGTTTCCGGCAATTAGATGGTAATAATAAAATGAATAATATATGGAAATAATAATAACAGTATTTGCAATTATATTTTATACTGTTACTATCATTTGCTAAAGCTAATATTATTGAATGAATAATACGATTATTATATTATATGTATTAATATTGTATACAGTAACTATATATACTATTATATGTATTGTTATTAGTAGTAGTAGTAGTAGTAGTAGTAGTAGTAATAATAATAATAAGACTAGATTATACTATTATTATTTTGATTACAACAACAATAATCATGATATTACTACTACCACCACTAATAATAATAATAACAATAATTACAATAATAATATTTAAAATAATATTTTTAAATAATAGCCCTCTTTTTGACAGTTTGGTGGGTCGATCAGGTTTGATTTAACCCCAATCAGGGGTTAATCTCCCAAAAGCATTGTTAATACAATAATAATATACTATTATATTTACTATTAAATACTGCTGCTGCAATAATGATAATGCTATTAAAAACAATAGAAAGAATAATAATAATATGTATTTATTATTGTATTTAAAAAAAATATATATAAAAATATATTTGTATTATTTGCCAAAGCTATTATTAATGGTCATTTTGGTAATTGATTACTTTAATGGTTATATTAAGGTACCGTGTGTGTAATAATATTAGCAATAACATATCAATTTTTCAGGGTGAGAAAGAGGGATATTTGTTAAATTTAGACACGCCCCTCGTCGTGGGATGGATGAAATCACGCCCCCTCCTCGTGGGATGGATGAAGCCACGCCTCCTCCTCGTGGAATGGATGAAGCCATGCCCCTCCTCGTGGGATGGATGAAGCCACGCCCCCTCCTCGTGGGATGGATGAAGCCACGCCTCCTCCTCGTGGAATGGATGAAGCCATGCCCCTCCTCGTGGGATGGATGAAGCCACGCCTCCTCCTCGTGGAAAGGATGAAGCCATGCCCCTCCTCGTGGGATGGATGAAGCCACGCCTCCTCCTCGTGGAATGGATGAAGCCATGCCCCCGCAAATTCATCATTTATTGGTGCAGATCTGCATGTTGCACCTCAAAAAGGGACAAATGAGAATGAGGGACAGGGGGACATGGACTAAAAAGAGGGACAGCCCCTCCAAATCAGGGACACCTGGGAGGTGTGCAATAATAATTAAAATAAATCATAATAATATAATAATAACTGTATTTTTATACTCGTACACCTGCTGCTGTCGTTATAATTATATCAGTTGTTGTAAAACATAGAACCCAAGTACCGTACTGTAGGTTATACAGCTTGGAGGTTAGTAGGTGATTGCAGTGGGGTTATTGGCTGCTGGAGAAGTCTGTGCTACACAACCAGGCTTCACTTATGGCAGACAGTGGCTGCAGGTCCTCTTTGGGTCTATGACTAAGGACAGAAAGGCGTCCGAAACGCGTAAGATTGCTGTTGAGATCTGATTTTTATGTTTTACTGCTGTTTTTGTATTTGAATATTTTTAAGAGGACTTCATTAAATGTTATATTTTATGGAGTGCTGACCTTAAAGCTCTTTTCCCTCTTTGGGTCAAACCAGAAAACCCCATGGGCTCCTGATGGGCCAGTATATGGGTTTGTGGCCCGAGAAGAATAGCTAGGCCTGGGGCAAATATTCGAAATGGCGCCCCCACCTGTTCTCAGGCCCCCCTGACCTGCTGCACCCCCCTAGCTCCGCCCTCGCGTGGCCCTATAGCAGCAACATAAGCTGCTTGGTGCTTGATCAGTGGCTGTAGGTCCTCTTTGGGTCAAACCAGAAAACCCCATGGGCTCCTGATGGGCCAGTATATGGGTTTGTGGCCCGAGAAGAGTAGCTAGGCCTGGGGTAAATATTCGAAATGGCGCCCCCACCTGTTCTCAGGCCCCCCTGATATGCTGCACCCCCCTAGCTCCGCCCCTGCGTGGCCCCATAGCAGCCACATAAGCTACTTAGTGCTTGATCAGTGGCTGTAGGTCCTCTTTGGGTCAAACCAGAAAACCCCATGGGCTCCTGATGGGCCAGTATATGGGTTTGTGGCCCCAGAAGAGTAGCTAGGCCTGGGGCAAATATTCAAAATGGCGCCCCCACCTGTTTTCAGGCCCCCCTGACCTGCTGCACCCCCCTAGCTCCGCCCCCGCGTGGCCCTATAGCAGCCACATAAGCTGCTTAGTGCTTGATCAGTGCCCTCACCCGTCTTGGCAGTTTCCGCCCTCTGTGATCCTCACCCGGCGCTGCTAATAATTCAATCCGGCCTCCTAATGGAAAGGCAGTTTAACAGGCGCTAAGTAATAGTCCCTGCAGGGCCGCGCACCCACGCACATACGCGACAAGGCAAAGAGGATGCCATGAGAAAAAGATAAGTGTCTCCATATAAATGAGAGGAGAACAATGATAGTGGCGTAGTACAAACTTCCTGTGGACATATGGCCGTCACTGTAGATATAGGGATCTAGGTAAGGCAACATGGATCCTGGAGTGTAACAGCTGTCATCACTGTACACATAGGGAATCTGGAAAAGATGTGGCAGGAGGTATATCCTGAAGTGTGACTATGGGGGTTATTTAAGAAGGGATAGCGCCAGGTAGCGCCTCATAGCGGCAGGCAGCGTCTGGTAAACGCCGGGCGCTGTACGCAAAAAACACATTTATGAATCTGGTGAGCGACTGTAACAGCGCCATGTAGCATCACATGTATTATTACAGGCGGCTCAGGCCCTTATTTATGAAGGAATAGCGACAGGTAGCGACTGGTGAGCGGCCGGTAATGACGGGCACCGCCACGAGAACGTCGGCTCCCCACCACAATCACACATTTATCAAGCCAATCCTGCTTAGCGACTGAGATAGCGCCATATAGCGACTCATTCATCATTATTCCAGCCTCAGCCCACAGCGCCTGCGTCCGACCTTGAACAGCGACAGGTATGACCTCTCACTACCTGGCGCTCACCAATGCATTTCAATGGAGCAATCTTTAAAAATTCATAATTAATTGTTATTTTTTTTTTTTTTAAATGTGAAAAATTCTGTGACCACTTCTGCCATAATCAGAATTGATATTACAGGTCTGATATTAATGTATTCATATTACTAAATTATTTAAAAAACTTGTTTTTTTTGGTTTCCAAAAATATGGTTGTTTGGGGGTTAAAAAACTACTTTTAACCTATCGCCGCCAGCGCTCTGGGGTTTAAACATGCATTTCACAGCGCGAGAATTTTTTGAGAGTGATTTGTTAATGAATATGGTGGGAGCCGGTCGCTAGGGCCAGTCGCTATCATGCGCTCCCATACAGCGCGGAACCTGTCAAATAGCGACTCCTCACCCAATATTCAACATTACGGCAAACCGACTGAGTCGCTATCAACTACCGAACAACGGCCAAGCACAGCGACTACTAGCGGGCGCTCTGAAAATGCCGCTACAGTCGCTCAACTGTCGCTACCTGCCGCTATTAATGAATCGGCCTCCCCGTGTATAGCGCCGGCACTCTAGCTTCCAGAGCGCCAGGTATTACCTTTCGCTCAGTGTCGCTCTCCCATACATTTCAATGGCCGTTCATTTGCTTGTGTTTAAACAGCGTGTTTGACATTTTTTTATTTCTGCTCCAATCATTGTGTGACGTCTCCTGGCTGCAAAAAAAAACATTTTTAGAAACTTTTATATTTTATATTTTTTAAATTATTATGCAGAATTGTCATTACAGGTCTGGCACTAAAGTGTTATTGTCACAGCGTTATAATAATGTCATTCCATGTGTTTTCGCTTTGTTACTGGTGGATATGTGATCAAAAACAGACTTTAATCACACAGTGTCTGGCGCTCTATGCTACAGCGCCCAGATCCAGAGCGCCGACGCTGAGTGTGTGTGTAGTGGTCTAGTATAGTCTAGTATAGTGTGGAGCGCCGAGTGCCGGACGCACTGAGCTGGCGCTACCTCTCGCTCGCTGCAGCGCTGTACTGGTGTTAGAACGCCCAACATACATCACATTCATCAATGCTTGCCAGGTTATTACAGCGACTGAGGCGCTCTGTTACAGCGCCCGATACCTGCTTACAGCGTCTACTAGCGGTCGCTCTAAGCCCCGCTATACAGACGCTCATCTGCCGATACCTGGCGCTAGTAATGAATCAGCCTCCACAGCAGAGGGAGTTACCCAGCATCACTGTACACATAGGGAATCTGGTATTAGGATAAAAGAAGGAGATAGCAAAAGAAACAAATTGCAAAAGGTAGGAAAATGTAAAGTGAGTATCTAGGGAAAGAATAAAAGGATGAATAAGAGAAAGAAAGTGAAGAGTAAAGGGGTGAATACAGGAAGATCAATCGAGGGATGGAAAAGTAGAGAAAGAAGAGGTAAGAAGGGAAGAAAAGGAAGAGAAACAGAATAAGAATATAATAAAGAAAGAAAGCAAAACAAGGCACTGAAGGCAAGAGGAAAAATAAAGGACGAGGAAGGAGGGAGGAGAGGAAGGAGAAAAGAAAGAATGAAAAAAAGAAAGAAGGAAAGGAAAAGAAGAAAAGGAAAAATGAAGAAATAAATAAAACAAGATATGAAGAAAGTAAAAGGACAAACAGACTGAAGCAACAAAGAAAGAAAGAAAAGCACAACAGGAAAGGAAGAAAACAAGGCATGCAGGAAGGAATGAAGGAAGAAAGCAAGGAAGGAATGAAGGACAAATGAGAGAGAATGAACGAAAGAAAGAATAGGACTGGAAGAAGGGAAGGAAAAAAGAAAAGGGAATAGAGAAGGAAATAATATGAGTCTGCTGAGGAGAATGAAACATCAAAGAAAACGAAATAACAATAAAGGGTGGGAAAAGGGGAAATTATCGGATGCCAAAGAAAAGGGGAAGATGTAAGGGAAAAAAGAGAAAAACAGGAAAGGAGGGAAGAAATAAAAGAAGCAAAAGAAAACAGGAAGGAGGAAAGAAAAATATGAGTAAAAGAAAGGAAGGAAAGGTCAGCACATGAGAGGTAAGTACACTAATAAGGGGGTGACAGGGGATGAGCTGTGTTACGATCCCGGCAGCTGAGGGGTTAAATGGAAAGTGCTGAGCTCATTAATAATACAGAGGTGCTGAGCTGGCGCTTTGTAGCGCACGATGAGGAGCAGCAATGGGCTGAGCTCTGATTGGACGGCGGAGGCTGCCGGCTCCCCCGGGACTTCTCCATTATATTAGAAGCCAGACACAGAGGTGGGATCACATGGAGGAGGCTGTCATGGAGCTCCTCCAGCTTTAATTCATGACCCGGAAACGGGCGTGCAGCGTGCTCATCCCAGACTTGCCTTACAGCGGACCAAAACCCACATTTGTAACCCCTGAATTGCTCCCTCCATGAAGAGGAGCTTTTGTCAATTTTTACTGCTCTTGTTTCACTCTAATTCCAGATAATGGCGCCTGTTTTAGCTGTAAAGCTCCGCCTCCTCCATTCATTGCCACTGTGTGCTATGATGTCATGGCCACACCTATACAATGACTGATCACCTGTCATCTTACACAAAGCATTAGGCTCCCCCCACACCCTATAGCCATTCACATCCCTCCTATAGCATTAGGCTCCCCCCACACCCTATAGCCATTCACATCCCTCCTATAGCATTAGGCTCCCCCTATCCTATAGCCAGCCACAGCCCCCTATAGCATTAGGCCCCACCCTATCCTATAGCCAGTCACAGCCCCCCCTATAGCATTAGGCCCCACCCTATCCTATAGCCAGCCACAGCCCCCCTATAGCATTAGGCCCCACCCTATCCTATAGCCAGCCACAGCCCCCCTATAGCATTAGGCCCCACCCTATCCTTTGGCCATTCAGAGTCCCCCCATAGCATAAATCATTAGGTCCCCTGCTACCCTTTAGGCCCCATACTATCCTGTAGCCAGTCACAGCCCCCCTATAGCATTAGGCCCCACCCTATCCTATAGCCAGTCACAGCCCCCCTATAGCATTAGGCCCCACCCTATCCTATAGCCAGTCACAGCCCCCCTATAGCATTAGGCCCCACCCTATCCTATAGCCAGTCACAGCCCCCCTATAGCATTACTCCCCGCCCTATCCTATAGCCAGTCACAGCCCCCCCTATAGCATTAGGCCCCACCCTATCCTATAGCCAGTCACAGCCCCCCTATAGCATTACTCCCCACCCTATCCCATAGCCAGTCACAGCCCCCCCTATAGCATTAGGCCTCGCCCTACCCTATAGCCTGTCACAGCCCCCCTATAGCATTACTCCCCACCCTATCCTATAGCCAGTCACAGCCCCCCTATAGCATTACTCCCCACCCTATCCTATAGCCTGTCACAGCCCCCCTATAGCATTACTCCCCACCCTATCCTATAGCCAGTCACAGCCCCCCTATAGCATTACTCCCCACCCTTTCCTATAGCCAGTCACAGCCCCCTATAGCATTACTCCCCACCCTATCCTATAGCCTGTCACAGCCCCCCTATAGCATTACTCCCCACCCTATCCTATAGCCAGTCACAGCCCCCCCTATAGCATTAGGCCCCACCCTATCCTATAGCCAGTCACAGCCCCCCTAGAGCATTAGGCCCCACCCTATCCTATAGATATTCACAGCCCTCCTATAGCATTAGGCTCCACCCTATCCTATAGCCATTCACAGCCCCCTATAGCATTTGGCCCACCCTATCCTATAGCTATTCACAGCCCTCCTATAGCATTAGGCTCCACCCTATCCTATAGCCATTCACAGCCCTCCTATAGCATTAGGCTCCACCCTATCCTATAGCCACTCACAGCCCCCCTATAGCATTAGGCTCCCCCTAGCCTGTAGCCATTCAGAGACCCCCTAAAGCATTAGGTCCCCTGCTTCCCCTTAGCCATTCACAGCCCCCCTATAGCATCGCCCCCACACTATAGCCATAAGCCATAACGTGCCAGATAGGACCTGGTGCTCACCTTGCACTGTGTGGCCTTATCCCATACATTCCAATGGGCTGAGATGGTTATATTTATTTTGGTCTCTTGTTATTTTATATTTTGTTTGGCTGTTGCATGTGCTGCGGGATCCCTGGGCTGTTTGGATTTGTTTTTGGAAATGTTTTTTGACTTGCACTGCAAACGTGAGGTTTGGGCCGTGCAAATCACGTGTCCTGCATTTCATGAGTCCCCAATGCAATTCCCATGGTTGTTTTTTTAAATGTTGTGGTCCCCAGCCCCCCCCCCCCCCAAACAAAAATAAAATGGCACGGGGCAGCTGGAACGCCATTCTGATAGCGCCCACATGGGCGTTGTGTTTTTCTTTAATAAATGTGGCTGCTTTGCAGCACTCCCAGCCAGAGGTGGGGGTCACAGCTGCATTGGCTTTAATGAGCTGTGCGCCGACCCGTCAACTTGGAGAGAGCGCAGGCATAGTGCTGCCTCGCTCCCCGCCGCTGTGGGCGCCAGATGAGCAGCTCGCATGAGCCGCTATCCGCGCCCACAGAAAAATGGAATAAAAAAGACTCTAAGAGGCCGATTTATTAATAGCGGCAGGTAGCGACAGTTGAGCGACTGTAGCGGCATTTTCAGAGCGCCCGCTAGTAGTCGCTGTGCTTAGCCATTGTTCGGTTGTTGATAGCGACTGAGTCGGTTTGCAGTAATGTTGAATACGGGGTGACGAGTCGCTATTTGACAGGTTCCGCGATGTATGGGTGTGCATGATAGCGACTGGTCAGAGCGACCGGCTCCCACCATATTCATCAAAAAATCAGGTTCAAAAAATTCTCGCGCTGTGAAATGCATGTTTAAACCCCAGAGCGCTGGCGGCGATGTGTTAAAAGTCGTTTTTTAACCCCCAAACAACCATATTTTTGGAAACCAAAAAAAAAAAATTTTTTAAAGAATTTAGTAATATGAATACATTAATATCAGACCTGTAATATCAATTCTGCACAAGGTTTTTTTTTTTTTTTACCTTAAAAAAATTATCTAACATGGCAGAAGTGGTCACAGAATTTTTCACATTTAAAAAAAAAAAAAAAAAACATTAATAACAATTAATTATGAATATTTAAAGATTGTTCCATTGAAATGCATTGGAGAGCGCCAGGTAGCGAGAGGTCATACCTGTCGCCGTTCAAGGTCGGACGCTGGCGCTGTGGGCTGAGGCTGGAATAATGATGAATGAGTCGCTATCTGGCGCTATCTCAGTCGCTAAGCAGGATTGGCTTGATAAACGCGTGATTGCGGTGGGGAGCCGGCGTTCTCGTGGCGGGGCCCGTCATTACCGGCCGCTCACCAGTCGCTACCTGTCGCTATTCCTTCATAAATAAGGGCCCAAGTCTGTACACCAAGAGGAGAGAAGTGGGTCCTGTACACACAGAACACTGCTGCTATGGCCATTGCTGAGGTGAGGGAGCTCACTCAACCTTCATACTGGCCCTCCAGAATGAATTCCTTCCTTTTAGAATAAAATATGGCCCCCCACGCCCCCATCCCGCCCCCGCAGTCCACATCTTCATATAAGAAAAAACACACACGCAAGAGAAATCTTTTCAGAAAATGTTTAATAAATATTAGCGATGGACACACATTCACACACACAGTGTCTTCAAGTCTATCTAATACCTGCACTGCCCAGAGCTAGAAAATTAGGCTGGCTTGTCTGTGAACAAAAAACGTCTCCCAAAGAGCACCTGTCTCGGGGCCCATATGGCCGATGAGGACCCGGGGCCATCATGGCGGTGGAAGGCACTGTGTGTCTTATACCACTAGTACCTAGTCAGTTGTAAGTCTGTGTTTTCCTGCCTGTCCCTTTAAAGGACTGATTTGTCTTACCAGGGGCCCCTTTAAAAGAAAAAAAAAAACTTTATTAACTTCACAGTTGGTTACTAGCAGCTTCCACCCAATAGTTCCCTCGGGAGGAAAAGTTCAATGCCGAGATTTGCATCAGGCAGAGCTGTATGTAATAAGGTTATCTTTGTGACTGTGAAGCCATTAATGGTGAATTAGTCCCCGCCCCTGAGGAGCCTATAGCTCAGCTTCATTTACATTAAAGGGGAACTAGCATGAAAATAGGAAATATTGCATAAACATGCTGGTTGGAAAGAAGAGAAGAAATCTCTCTAGGTTTGTTCATTTTATGGAAAGAAATAATAATGGTGACAGGACTAGGAGTGACTGGGAACATATCACTGCACCTTTACAGGGAAGGGCTGATGAAATCAAGGGTGTAACTGCTAACTACAAGTCTACAGCAGCCCCATTCCTATAGTAAGTATCTGAAAGCCTTTCACTAAACACTGACAGCTTAGACTGAACCATCTACTCACCCCCCTCCTACAGTAGATGGGTCCCTAAAAACCACTGCTTAATGGTACATCCTAGAAATACTGGCCTTTTTGGGGACGACCCTATAAACTTTGGAAAAGGTCCCATTTAAAGAATACTTTCAACAGTTTTCTAGTGTTTGACTGGACCCCTCCTCGCCTGGGCCTCACAGCAACCTGCTTGATGGCTATGGCTGGAGCCCAAGGCCACCATCTGGGATTTTTGGGCCCCATACAGCAGCAATGTCTGATATATAACCAATGTGTGATGGCTTGGCCCCTGGTTTAAACTGAGCCTCTGGCCCTAAGGCAACCAACCAGTCTAGGGGCCCAGCCATCACATTATAAGTTATGAGGGACCCAGACACAATATAGGCTGTATAGAGACTGGGCCCCTCTGCCCCCCCCCCCCCCCTATGTGTGATGGTTGGGGCCTTAGTTAGAATTAGACCTCTGTCCCCAAGTCAGCCAGGCTTATCTCTTCATTTAGGCCATAAAGGAAACTGAAAATCAGGCTGGGGGCCCAGCCATCACATCATGGGTTATGGGGGGCCCAGCCATCACATCATGGGTTATGAGGGGTCCAGCCATCACATCATGGGTTATGAGGGGCCCAGCCATCACATCATGGGTTATGAGGGGCCCAGCCATCACATTATGGGTTATGAGGGGCCCAGCCATCACATTATGGGTTATGAGGGGCCCAGCCATCACATTATGGGTTATGAGGGGCCCAGCCATCACATTATGGGTTATGAGGGGCCCAGCCATCACATTATGGGTTATGAGGGGCCCAGCCATCACATTATGGGTTATGAGAGGCCCAGCCATCACATTATGGGTTATGAGGGGCCCAGCCATCACATTATGGGTTATGAGGGGCCCAGCCATCACAGTATAGGTTATGAGGGGTCCAGACACAATATAACCTGTATAGAGTCTGGCCCGCTCTGTAACCTATTTGTGATAGCTTGGTCCCAAGACTCCAAGACTTGGGCCCCAAGACAAACTAGCTTGGGGAAGGTGGGGCAGACACCCTCATTTATCATCAACGCCCCCCTCTCTAACCTATATGAGATGGCTTGGCCCCTAGTGTGAAATGGGCCTCAGTATCCATAATATATAGGAGGTTCAAAAAGAGGGCCTAGCCATCACATTATATGTTATGGAGGCCCAGATACAATAAAGCCTGTATAGATTCTGCCCCCCTCTCTAACCTATATGAGATGGCTTGGCCCCTAGTGTGAAATGTGCCCCAGTATCCATACTATATAGGAGGTTCAAACAAAGGGCCCAGCCATTATATTATACGTTATGGGGGTCCAGACACAATATAATCTCTATAGAGTCTGTAACCTATATGTGATGGCTTGGTCCTAAGACTCCAATAATTGGGCCCCAAGACAAACCAGCCTGGGGAAGATGGGCTGACCCCCTCATTTAACATCAACACCAGCAGCATTAGTGTGAAAGCCTGAGGGTCTCAAGTCAAGGTGACCACGAGGACCACCTGGCCAGGGGCCCCATACAGGAGTTTTGGCTCTCCTACCCCGATGGCTGCCCTGCTTGTAGTTCAGTTGTCCTCCCCTGTATAGTTGACACAATATGTTCCCTGTCACACGTTTTTTTCTTTCCCGTAACAATTTTGGGGAGTTTTTTTCTTAAAGGTTGTGTTTCGAGCAACCTACTACTATTGCATTTTAAAGGGGTCCTCTGCGGGCAGCGGCTAATATGATCATAAATATCTATTTCTGTGACCCCAGTGGTGGGGCGATAGCAGGCTCTAGCAAGTGTTGCCAAGAAAACTGAAATCTGATTGGCTGCTGCGATCGACCATGTTGGCGCTGCTGGTTCCTGGACAGTGCAGTATTTATACCCCAAATTAAAACACTCAAAAAATATCCCTTCTAAGCCCCTCCCTTTACAGGCTATTCATTCTGACGTAACACTATTAAAGTGACAGTACATTAATTTGTGCAAAATAACTTAATACAGTGTGTGTGGAGGAGCCCATTCATGGTGCAATAATGACCAGCCGTTACCTTCTCCTTACCGACACCAGTGCTGGAAAGGGTCCACGGTGCCAGCTTTAGGGATCCTCTGTACAACCAGCAGCAAAACTTTTCAGGAAATGTCACCTTATTGATACCAAAGGGGACAATCTATATCACACATAAAGAAAATGTTACCTGCCAGTCCCTCAGGGGTGGGGTTTATACCTCAGGGGTGGAGCATGCTAAAAATAAGCAACACAAGGAATGTCCTGATAGCTACACAGATATCAAAGGCATTAATACATTCATATGGGTCTGACGAACTTCAGTCACAAGAACCCCGCGACAACATTCAAGCGGGCGTGTCTTGGGAAAACTCAGGGGCCCGCTCTTTGCTGGTTACAGCAATCTGAAGAGGGAGTCTGGTGAGGTATTTATGAGTGCCAACGGGAATGGGTCCTGCCCATTTATTACATTGCCTTCAGTCTACAATACAATAAATACATCAATGATTATAAAAGAGGAGACACTGGCAGTGATATAGGGTCCCCCATAACTTAATGGAGGGGCCAGAACATATAACCAAGCCTTAAAGCAGGGACTGGTGGCAGTGACATAGTTAAAGGGGATGTTTTTTTTTACTCCACGCCGTCCCTCTATCTAGAAAAACAAGGTGACTGTCCACTATCGAGAGTTGTTTAAGGTACCAGGCATAAATTTATGGTCTAGGTGGAAGGACCAGCCACTGATTATAATGGAGATCTGCAGGGCTTTTTTCATAAAGTGTGGAGAACTTCCAAACCTTACTTGGAACACCTTTCCACCTCAACATCCTCAATGTCCAAATGGGTTCAAATGGGCTACAATGTGGTTAAGGTTCTCCAAGTGGTGAGTAACGTCTTCAACGTACAGGAAATAACACCGCGGGAGCTTCTCCACCTCACTTGGAAAACGTCTCCAAATCAAACCTAATTCGGGACTAATGAAATAACAAAATGGCTTTCAATCGGTGTTGAAATGGTTGAGGTTCACCAAATGGGGAGAAAGGTCCTCAATTTAAGGTAAATAACACTACTGAAGCTTCTCTACCTTACTCTGGGTTGAGATGGTTGTGGTTCTCCGAGTGGTGTAGAAGGTCTCCAGCTTATAATAAATAACATCCCTGGAGATTCTCAACATTATCAGGAAAGCTCCTTCACCTTAACACCCAATCAGGTGCAAAAGAAATGGCTAAATAGGTTCCATTCGGTGTTCAGGTGGCTGAGGTTCTCCAAGTGGTGAAGAAGGTTTCCAACGTACAGCATATAACTCCACTAGAGCTTCAATACCCTACTTGGAAAGACTCCAACCCAATGCCCACTTACATACAAAAGTATTGAAAATAACTGGTTCAAATGGTTGTTGAGGTGGTTGAGGTGAAAAAGGTAACTAACTTCACTAGAGCTTCTCTGTTGCATTTGGAAAGCTTCTTACACTCAGGTATTAAAGAAATCGCAAACCAAGTTCAAATCAGTTTTGAAGCGGTTGAGGTCCTCCAAGAGGGTTTCCTATGTACAACTCCGCTAGAGCTTCTCTACGCTACTTCAAAAACATCTCCTGCCCAATGCCAAGTCAGGTGTAAAAGAAATGAAGGAATAGGTTCAAATGGGTGTTGAGGTGGATGAGGTTCTCCAAGTGGTGAAAAAGGTCACCACACTAGTCAATAACTTCACTAGAGCCTCTCTGTCGCACTTGGAAAGCTTCTTCAACTCAATGACCAATCAGGTACAAAAGAAATCGCAAACTGAGTTCAAGTCAGTTCTGAGGTGGTTGAGGTTCTCCAAATGCTGAAGAAGGTTTCCAACTTAACAAATATCTTAGAGCTTCTCTACCCTACTTGGAAAATGTCTTCCATACCCTCTTAGGTACAAAAGAGAGTTCAAATCAGTTTTGAGGTGGTTGAGGCTCTCCAAGTGCTGAAGAAGGTTTCCAATGTACAGCAAATAACTCCGCTAGAGCTTCTCTACCCTACTTGGAAAACATCTCCTTCCTACTGCCCACCCACAGAAGAAATAAAGAAAAAGGTTTAAATTGGTGTTGAGGCGGTTGAGGTTCTCCAAGTAGTGAAAAGGGTAAAGGGTACTAAAGCTTCTACTACCACACATGGAAAGCTTCTCCACCCCCAAAGTGCAGTCCTATGCAAAAGAAATATTGAAATGGAGACAAATGGAACAAAGCAGGGTAGAGGTGGTTGAGCTTCTCCAGGTGCTGAGGAAGGTCACCAATAACTCTGCTAGAGATTTCCTACCTCACTTGAAAAGCTCATCAACCAAGAAATATCAAAATGGGTTCAAATAGGCGTTAGGGTGGTTAAAGTTCTCCAAGTGGTGAGGAGGGTTTCCAAGTGGAGAGTTCATGTGGAAAGCATCTTCACCTCGACTCCCAGTCAGTTACAAAATAAAAGGCAAGATGGGTTCAAATGGGTGTTAAAGGACTCCAAGTGGTGAGGAAGGCCCCAATCCTACAGCATATTAGAGCCCAAATAGATTCAAACCAGTATTACGAGATAAGGTTCTTTAAAGCAGGTCAAAACCTGCATGTCTGGGTCCTGAAATCTAAAACATTCCAGGCCACTAGCCTACCCTTGGGGCATCATACATGGATGCCCCACTGTGAGAAACCCCCTGGGACGCCAGTGATCCTACCTGACCCATGCGATTCTACTGGCAGCAGGGTCACCGTTGAGACAACAGCAGTGCCTGGCTCCTCGAGCGGGGCCCAAACAATGAGCGGTGGACCCAAAATTGGGTTTCCATCCTCTTTAAGAAGTGAGGAAGTTCTCCAGCTTCTAGCCAATGTCTCCAGTAGAGCTGTTCTACCTCACTTGGCAGGCCTGTCTAACGTATTACCCAACAAGGTACAACAAATAGCAAAATGAGTTTGAATCAGCGTCTCCCTCGCAGTACAAAATTTGACCTGCAAAAGCACTGAGGATAAACTTTTGTCCACTTCCGAATGGCATTTTTGAAAGTGTGTCCTCAAGGTGCTGAGCTGATTTAGTATTTTTTTAATGTGTGTTTTATGGAAGCAGTTTTCACTACCTGCTATCTGTTGCCATTGGCAACTGTACACCAGGGCTGTGCACCAAATAGATAGAAGTGAGCCCTGTACACCCAGAACACTGCTGCTGGGCATGCGTAAGGTTGAATGAGCTCCCTCACCTCAGCAGTGGCCATAGCAGCAGTGTTCTGTGTGTACAGGGCTCAGGTCTCCCTTCTTGGTGTACAGTCTTGGTGTACAGTTGCCAATGGCAACAAACTGCGGGTAGTGAAAACCGCTTCCATAAAGCACACATTTGCTAACATAGGAAAGCTCAGCACCTTGAGGACATCATTTTAAGCACATACATTTTCCCTTTTAAAAATTCCATGGAAAGTGGACTTACCCTTTAAAGTGGGCCAAAACCTACCCTGGAGTCTATGGGTGACCTGGGGGGTTTTACACAGTGGGGCATCCCGCATGGGGGGGGGGGGGGGAACAAAACTCAGGATAATCAAAATCCTAGGTTTTGGTCCACTTTAAGTCTCTTCTTGGGCCAAACAGTATAGGGACAGCAGCAGTTTTCTATATAGAGGGGGGGGGGGTGGATTTCTACCCATATTTTATTACCTGGACAGTCCCCTTTAAGAGCAAAATACTTAGCAGGCCTCTATTTCACTAAAACAAAAAAATAAATAAATTAACACAAAGCTGAAATGTGTTATCGAAGAATAAATTAACAGATAATCGCTCTATTATAATACACAGAATGATGTCATCGGCGATAGAATAGCGCTTTGGGTGCTTCTTTAAAGCGGAACTCCAATTTTATTTAAATTGCCTAAAACAACAGTGACATTTCTAATGTCTTAAAGCGGACCTTTATCCTGAATAAGAGCCTATCTTATATGTTTCACCCACCCTGTACATACAGATTACTCACATTAATCCGGACCTTTATCCTGAATAAGAGCCTATCTTATATGTTTCCCCCAGGCTGTACAGATTGCCCACATTAAAAATCATCCTACCTGCACCTAGAGCGTTTTCTGAGCCTTTTAACATCCAAGATGGCTGTCCATGGACTCTCAGGCTGCCTCTGACAGGAAGTGTCTTCTGACTGTGCCGCTCTGCATTGTGGGATTGCTGTCCTTTTCCTGACCCCAGCTCTGCTCTGTCTGTGCAAAGCACAGCTATAACCCCACCCCCTGTACTTTATCCCTGTCTCCTCTCCTCAGTATGTGATGCTACTGAGGCAAGATGGCAGTGCCCGTATCCTAGAGTCCTGAACAGGGTTGCAGCCCAGTGAGGGAAAAGAATAATAAGTAAGGGACTAAAACGCGCTATATATATATATATATATATATATATATATATATATCATCACATACTGAGGGTAAGAAAGCGGGATAAAGTGCAGGGGGTGGGGTTGTAGCTGTGCTTTGCACAGACAGAGCAGAGCTGGGGTCAGGGAAAGGACAGCAATCCCAGAATGCAGAGCAACACAGTCAGAGGACACTTCCTGTTTGCAGGCATTCTAATGCTCCATGAGTCGCCATCTTGGATGTTTAAAGGCTCATAACATGCAATAGATGCAGTTAGGATGATTTTTAATGTGGGCAATGTGTATGTACAGGGGGGGGGGGACGTATAAGATAGACTCTTATTCAGGGTGAAGGTCCGGATTAATGTGGGCAATCTGTATGTACAGGGTGGGGGAACATATAAGATAGGCTCTTATTCAGGGTGAAGGTCCGGATTAATGTGGGCAATCTGTATATACAGGGGGGAAACATATAGTATAGGCTCTTATTCAGGGTGAAGGTCCGGATTAATGTTGGCAATCTGTATGTACAGGGGGGAAACATACAAGTTAGGCTCTTATTCAGGGTGAAGGTCCAGATTAATGTGGGCAATCTGTATGTACGGGGGGAAACATATAGGATAGGCTCTTATTCAGGGTGAAGGTCCGGTTTAATGTGGGCAATCTGTATGTACAGGGGGGAAACATATAAAATAGGCTCTTATTCAGGGTGAAGGTCCGGATTAATGTGGGCAATCTGTATGTACAGGGTGTGGGAAACATATAAGATAGGCTCTTATTCAGGGTGAAGGTCCGGATTAATGTGGGCAATCTGTATGTACAGGGGGGAAACATATAAGATAGGCTCTTATTCAGGGTGAAGGTCCGGATTAATGTGAGCAATCTGTATGTACAGGGGGAAACATACAAGATAGGCTCTTATTCAAGGTGAAGGTCCGATTTAAAGGATGCTGAAGGTCCGGCTTAAAGGAGCACTATCGCGAAATTGTGTAATATTAAAAATCCATATAAACACTTTAGCTAATAAGGGGAGGGGTCACTTATACACCCAAACTGATTAAAACTCCCACCAAACTTGTGGTTTTCTTCCCCTTGTAGGAATAAAATCCCGGGGTTACAGGTTTAGTCTATGCGGGGTGACAGAGCCTGTCACCCGAGATGGCCTCTTCCTGGCTGGATATTTCCCAATACCGGGTGTATAAGTGACCCCTCCTCCCACCTTCCAGCATATTTTTATGGATTTTTATTATTGGGCCATTTTTTCACGATAGTGCTCCTTTAAGTAGCAGACAGACTGATCATGTGACTATAAAAAGGGAGGAGACTAAAATATAATGCCATTACTTATAGATCATTGAGGCTAATCATCCACAGCTCCCCTTGCCAAGCTGGCCTCTTATTTGGAGAGATATACTCAAATGGCCAGAAGGTGGAGCCGCTGAGCCTGTTAGGAAATGCTGTCCAAAAAGCAGAGGTGCTCATGGTGACTGCGGTAGGTGAGTATTACTGCTGAAACCTTAAGGTGTCCGTTTTGAATAGCGACTATTACAATTTCGAAATATCTTTAAATAAAACGGAAGTTCCACTTTAAAGCGTACCACCGCACAGGCATGTATTATATCATCGGCTTCCATCAGAGGTGACGAGCGCCCCACATATCGATCAAATGCAGCATGAAAATTTAGTTTAGCCAATGAAGTGCCTGCGTACACTTAAAACATTTTTTTTCAACCTTAGGAAACCTATCATTCAATATGGCCGCCCCCACCCATAACTGATAGGTCAGGTATAAGGGGTCACCACCAGCTTATACAGAAAGCTATCAGTATGGGCGGCCTGGCCCTTTAAAAAAAAATCTGCTACAAACAAAATAAAATAAATAAATAGTTAAAACTCTACAGTAACTTTCGTAGGTCGTCTACAAAACTGAGGCTTGTGCCCTTTACCAGGGCGGGAACATGGCAGGCCCCGCCCCCGAGGTTCAGCGATCGAAGAGAAAGTGCTTTCCTGCCCGGGTGACATTCCGGCCAATCGAAACGCTCCAAAACGGTTTTTCGAAAAAGCGACAGGCGGGGGGTCACAGTGCTGGCTTGACAGTAAATAGCGCCGCCGTTATCGTCCTGCTTTGCGGTCGGCCTCTTCGGTCGTCGTTAAAAAAAAAAAAAAAGACAGAGATCTACAAAGTTTAGCCTAAAGGATTAAACAGTTGAAGTTACATAACGGCGCCTCCCCTCGGTGTCTGTTTTGACGCGGAAATGACCAAGTGGCAGGAAAGCAAAAACATTTCCGGCATTTCGCGGTTCTGAGAATGATGCATTATGGGAAACCTGCCCATTGCAAATAGGGTTGTCTGTGCGATTCATGTCGGAGGGCGAAGTGCGTTTCGAAGACACCATGCCGCAGTATCTGAAAGGATCCCAGGAGGATGTCCATAGCCTACAATACCCAACGTTCCCTTTAATTCTTTTGTCCTTTAGGTAGGTGGAGGCAATGGCGAACTCTCAGTGTGGGAGTAACCCCTGCGCGCCACCATGCTGCCGAGTATTAGCAGCCCCCCTCCCCAGCGATGGGATTGGGTTTCCAGCACTCGATCCCCTGTCAGGCTCTGTACCCCAGCAGCGATGGCTTCTTGTCCGTGGGTGCCATCGATCCCCCCCCCTCCCGGGGGGAGTGGCCGATTACCGCCAACTTGCAATAAATAAAGTGTCACACGGGAACCGCGGAGGCGGGGTCAAGATAAAGCATCCTCCTCGTGGCCTTCTGCGGTTGGCTCATTCATTAGGACACCCTGCTGAAGTCTCTGTAAAGATGAACGCATCTGGAAGCGAAAGAACGGAGATGGATGAATGCGAGTGATGTCACGGGTCACGTGAGCGATGTCACTGCTGCGTCATAACTTCGTCACCATTATTAGAGATAAGCAAATGTGTTAAAAATTATTTTCGGACAATTCGTTGAATTTCTCAGAAATTCGTGTTTGTCCAAATCGACAATTCTGAAACGAATCACTTAAAAAAAAAAACTCACCTCCGTCTGAGTTCTGGCAAAGGGGAAGTCCCCATCATCCAGCTGCCTTCAGCGCCATCAGCTGGAGGGAGGACACGGATCCTCTGCCCCGAACTGGGCTCCGGACATAGGAAATTCCTCGTTAAAGGGAATCCTCCTGCCTATAAGTGGCCCCTCCCTGCGGTGGGGAGTGAGCAGTGGGATCCCCAGTGTGGGGCGGAGGGTCTGTGTCCCCCATCCCACTGAAGATGCAGACAGAAGGCTGGAGATCGGTGTGGGACACCGCAGGATGGATAAGGACACCGCCCTGCGCTGGTTAGTGAGGAAGGGGGTGAGTGTTGGTGTAAAATGTGACTTCTCTATGGTGTGGTGTTTTTTTTTTTTACACCTAAAGCGGAACAAAACCCGGGATTTTGACTATCATTGGTTTTGTTACGCATCCAGAATTGGGATTCCTTGCTGTGTGAAACCACCCAGATCGGCCAATACAACTCACCTCTTCCCAGTCCAATAGCACATGCGCAGGCTCTCGTCCAATCAAAGCAGTTTGCCGTGTCTATGTCATTCAGCTGGGCTTCAGTGAGGAGCCATATCCCCAGTGGTGCGCACTCTCCCGCTCCAGCCTATGGGATGGAGCACATGCACAACCTGGGGATGTGGCCGCTCTCGTTCCTCATTGTAAACAATCAGAGCAAATTGCCGAATTACATAGGCACGGAAAAAGGCTCTGATTGGACAGGACACCCTTGGGCCGGTAGAATAGTGAGTGAATACTGGGTTTCACACACAGTAAACAATCAGAGGCATTTGTGAATTACATAGGCACGGAAAAAGGCTCTGATTGGACAGGAATCTGCGCATGCACCCTTGGGCCGGTAGAATAGTGAGTGAATACTGGGTTTCACACACAGTAAACAATCAGAGGCATTTGTGAATTACATAGGCACGGAAAAAGGCTCTGATTGGACAGGAATCTGCGCATGCACCCTTGGGCCGGTAGAATAGTGAGTGAATACTGGGTTTCACACACAGTAAACAATCAGAGGCATTTGTGAATTACATAGGCACGGAAAAAGGCTCTGATTGGACAGGAATCTGCGCATGCACCCTTGGGCCGGTGGAATAGTGAGTAAATACTGGGTTTCACACACAGTAAACAATCAGAGCCGTTCGCGAATTACATAGGCACGGCAAATGGCTCTGATTGGACGGGAATCTGCGTATGCACCTTTGGGCCGGGGAATGGTGAGTGAATACTGAGTTTCACACAGCGGGGCATCCCAATTTGGAATCTTTTAGATTCCAGAGCTGGGTGTCCAGGATTTTGTTCCACCCTTAACCCTTTGTGATCCAGTAAGGGGTCATTGGGACTGCAATACCAGTTCAGGAGGGTCCGGAGAGTCACCTGCCGGCAATGGGCAGGTCCACAAACCAGTCCACAAAGTGAAAAAAACACCACACACCATAAAAGTCCTGTAATAAAGTATAAATTTACACCAGTACTTACCTCTCTTCGTGATATACATCGGCGGGTGCTATCTCACACTGCCCGCCCGTCCCGCGGTGCTCTCTGTTGAAGGTGGTGGGGTAGAGGACACAGATCCTCCACCCCACACTCGGCTCCGTCACCTCACTCTCCCGCCACAGGGAGGGGCTATTTATAGGCGAGAAGTGATGTCACTGCGAGTGACAAGGGGGTGTGAGGGGCTTTCCCTGATGACTATAAATAGCCCCTCCCTGTGGCAGGAACCCAGTTCAGGACAGAGGCAAAGGGACTTCCCCAACCAGCTCTGCAGACTCAGGCTAAAGTAAAGGTTCTCATTATCAACTGGACAAATAGTTCATGAACTGGGCCCCATAACAAACACTGCTAAAATCCTTCAACCTGTGCTCCTTATATTTAAATGTTGGTTACAGCATAAGTATGGAATATTATCTGTGTGGACTAAGCAGGGAAAGTTATGTTTAAATGCCCTGCTAGTCCCTCAGGGGTGGGATTTTCAATCAAGGGTGGAGAATGAATAGAGAGGGAGGGGCTTTCTCTTAAAGCCAAAGTCCAGTCAGGTTTTCCAGTTAGGGGACTTGGCTGAAGAAGGTGGAATTGAAAGGAGGGCAGCTCCAGCGCTTCAGAAAATGGAGAAGAGGCACTTGGGACAGGCCTCAGGTGAGCTGTTTGCTGCCTTATTATTGCTTTTGGGTATAAATGCTTTGTTAGTCCCTCAGGGGTGTGGCCTCTAATTGAGGCAGGAGACTGAATCAAGCATGGTTTGCACTTAAAAAGGGACTCCGAAGGCCCTGGAGTCTAAAAGACTCCTGGGCCCTCCGAGCTCCTGACCTTGGGGCTTCCCGAATTGGGATCCCTCACAGTGTGAAAGCCCCCAAGCCAATCAGTGCGCTCGTTTTCAGCTCAAGCCTGAACCATGGGAGCGCCTGGAAGGTGAGTAGATCAGGTGTCCTGGGGAGGTACACACAGGGGGCATCCCAATTCGGGATGTGTGTTGTTCCTCTTTAAAGCAGCCCAACACCCATTTTGCCCTAAATGGGTGCTGGACCGCATTGTGACAGTTGAAGGGACGGAGCCCCCCGTACATAGACCCCCAACAAACCCCACTTTCACTTACCTCTATTGTGAAATCCGGACCCACAATTGGCTGCTCAGTGATCACATGTTACGTGTATCAACCAGCAGCCAGAAAAACGCAAGAGACGCTGGACCACGTGACCGCTGACGGCCAATCACAGGGACGGATTTTGCCTGGGTGATGGTGGTGAAGGTAAGTAAAAGTGGGGTATGCAGGGGCCTACATGCAGGAGGGCTCCAGCAATCCAGATGTCCCTCCCCCAGGTGGTCCAGCACCTATTTAGGGGGTTGCTTTAAAGCCCAAGTGCAACCAGGTTTTCCTATTACCTAAAATCCTGGTTACAGGTAAGGATTTAGTATTTCCTGTGTGGTCTAAGTAGGAAACATTCTCTTTAAATGCCCTGCTAGTCCCTCAGGGGCGTAGCTTCTAATCAAGGGGCGGAAACTAAATTGAGAAGGAGGGACCTTTTTATCACTATAAACAGAGTTGAAAGCAGTTTGACTTCCTCTACCTGAGACCTCACAGGACACAAACAAATCCTTCCCCCCACTGAGGAGAGGACGTCCCCTTTAAGCCTCTCACAGATAACTCCACCCCCACACATTAACTCCTTCGTGTCCATGACACATTTCTACACATAAATAAAAAATATTGCTCAGTTTCGTTACCCACCTCATCCAGAAGCTGGACAGAAGCCCGGAGGGTCTGTTTCCACTTCTGCACCTCAGCGTTGTGGAATCGCTTCTGCAGCTCCAGTATCTCCGCCCAGTCCGCGGACGTCTGCGGGAAACGCCTGGGGACAAGGGGGGGGGGGAGGAAAGGCAGGATGAATAGGCTGCGGAACGGCTCAGAGCTGCCCCCTATCTTTCACCAGTGACTCCAGACAAGGATACAGGAAATTATCCAAAGACCTATGCATACCTTCCCACTTTTCAGGGTGGAAAAGAGGGACAATTATTAAATCAAGCCACGCCCCCCTATTGAGGGATGGATTAAGCCACGCCCCCTCATTGAGGGATGGATAGGAGGTAGCGTGTAACAGTTACAACAATAGAAAAACTTTGAATAGGCAAATTAATCATTTATTGATGCAGATCTGCACGTTACACCTCAAAGAGGGACAAATGAGAACGAGGGACAAGGGATTCAAAAGTGGGACAGTCCCTCCAAATCAGGGACAGTTGAGAGCTATGGACTTACCCGACATCACCCACAATCACCCCAAAGGACAGTTTAAATGTTTTCTGGTAGCCGATATTGTTGGCTGCTGCTAGCTCTCATATAGTGGTAAGAGATTGTGGTGCCAGGTCTACATAACCTACCCCTCAGGGCCGGCTCCAGGTTATGTGGGCCCTTGGGCGGCATGGTCTCGGTGGGCTTTCTCCAGGGATAGGAAATCAGCTTGGAGGAGGGGAACTTAAAAGCAGAACAAAATCCAGCACTTCCTCCCCTGGAATCTAAATTGAGATTCCCCGTTGTGTGGAACCACACCATTCCAGGAGAATTCCTGGTGCCCTCCTTGTCCACCGCTGGTCAAGCACTGGAGAGTATGGGCCCCCAGCAGCTGCCCCACCTTGCCGGGTGCTGACGCCGGCCCTGCTACCACTCATACCCCCATACTCACCTATTCTAGCAGAGCTTCATCCGATAGGGGCAGGAAACAGCAGCACACTCGTGTGACAGCTGCACCTCCTCCAATAACACATGTTCTTCAGTCACACAGAGCTTCATGAGAAAAAAAGTTAGTAGTTTGTAAACTGGGGACTCACAGGCAGTAGGCGTAGGTGGGTCAGGTTCCTTGGGGACCTGGACTCTACCCAGCATAGAGATTCCCAGAGGGGTTAAGGTCTACGTTAAAGCAGAACAAAACCCTTTCCTGCTCCGATTCCCCTCCCTCCTGCCCCCAGCCGCAGCTCGAGTACTTTGGGCGAGTCTGTGGCCCGGTTTAAAAAGAAAGACGTTTTTTTCTACTACAGAGGCCACGCCCACCTGGCAACTTTTGAGAACACTGATTGGCTAATCAAGAGCTTCCCTGTAGAATATGAAGCGCCCCTATCCCCAGCTATTCAGATAGGCTGGGTATGAAAGTTACAGGGAAGCTGGGGACGCGGTCACAGTGAAGACAGCGCCATGGGAGCCGCCAGTAAAGATGAGTTTACCGGTGACCCTGGGGTGTCACACAAAGGGGCATCCCGATTAAGAATGCCCCAGGGGGGAAGGATAGCAGTTGGCACTGGAGTTTTTAGGGCGGTCTGCTGCGACTTTTGTGCCGCTTTAAAGTGGACCAGCACCCTAGATTGTCCAGGATAAAAATGAATACTTGTTTGCATACCCGCCATGCAGAGGATTCACCCTAAATAAAGTTATTGTTATTTCAATTTGTTATTTAAATTTAGCCCATTTTTCTGCAGCCCAACACCTGGATTTTTTTTATTTATTAGTGACCACCTTTTTTAGCACTGAAAGGTAGACCTATACAAAATAAAAGCAGGGAAAAGACAGACAAGCAGAGCAAAGAGCAGCTATTCTCCCCTGCACACACACGCATCTGATGCAAGAGGGGAGGAGATAGGTCCACCTCTCAATGAGGAAAAAAAGGTGGTCATAGATAAATAAATTCCAGCGATTGGGGCACAGGAAAGGTGAGGTCTGTATGGATCATGGATGACCTAGAGAGGGACGCATGGTGATACTTACCCTTGGGACACGGCGTAGCTCTGCCAGGTCTGAAATGTCCGTGCAGTGTGCTCCAAAGACCAGAGGCGGTAGAAGAGCATCATATTCAGGAACACCAGGACAAGCAGGCTGCAAAGACAGGGGGGTAAGGGGTTAACCATCATTAAGAAAGATAACAGGTCCGTGTAAAAGAAAACAAGCAGGAACTTTATTTTTACCAACTTCAAGTGCACCTAAATTCAAATAAATGACTTTAACCCCGGATTTGGATGTCCCACTAAAAAAATACAATTCTGTGATACTCACCTGTAGAATTGTTTTTGAATATATCCAGCCCAGGTCGTCCCAGAAGTAATGACATATGGGTATTCCGCCCCAAGGGGGCGCTCAACTGCAAGATCAAATGCTGTCGCTCCTCCCCGCCCCCTATAAAAGCAGGTGTCTCTCTATGATTTCCCAGTGGTTAAACAGCAGTAAGAAGAGACAGGCCGGGAGGCCAGGAAACCATGTTACTTCACATAGCTTCAGCATGTACTCTCTCCAACAAAACTTAAGGACAACAGTCCAATATAAAAATGGTAATAACCATAACAGGCAAACCAGAGATAATGAAAACAAGGGCGGGGTGGGACGACCTGGACTGGATATATTCAAAAACAATTCTACAGGTGAGTATCACAGAATTGTATTTTTCACTATATCCAGTCCAGGTCTTACCAGAAGTAATGACATGTGGGACATCCAAAAGCAGTGTCCATTAGGGCGGGATCCCCAGTGCGGAACAGCAGGCAGTTCATTTCACTACCGCTTGAAGCACCTTTAGGCCAAAGACAGAATCAGCTGAGGCCCTAACATCAACCTTGTAAAACTTGGTAAAGGTATGAACTGAAGACCAAACCTTACAAACTCTGCTCAACAGATGCCTGGTGCTGAAAAGCCCAAGAGGCACCAATAGCTCTGGTAGAATGAGCTGTGATCCGAAAAGGGGGTTCCTTCCCCCTGGCAGAATACGCTTGCACCACCGTCTGTCTGATCCACTTACTGAGAGTGGACTTGGCTGGTGGCAATCCTTTCCTAGAGCCCTGTGTTAGGACATAGAGCAAATCCCATTTCCTGAAGGATTCAGTCGCAACCAGGTAATACTTAATGGCCCTGACCACATCCAAGGCATTGAGGGTCCTTTCCTTAGCATAAGTCGGTGCTGGACACAAGGAACGCAAGACCACTTCCTCATTAAGATGAAAGGGAGACACGACCTTAGGCAAAAAAATCAGGTTTAAAACGAAAAACCACCTTATCTTTATGCAGCTCAAAATAAGGAGGCTTCATACAAAGCGCGGCCAGCTCTGACACGCGACGCACCGAGGTGATCGCTACCAAAAAGACCACCTTGAGGGTCAAAATAGGCATTGCAGCATCGCACAAAGGCTCAAAGGGAAGCCCCTGGAGAGAAGAAAGTACCAAACTCAAGTCCCACACCGGTAATACAGGCTTACGCAGTGGACGTACGTGGGTGACTCCCTGGAAAAAGGTCTTCATCAATCTATGATTGGCAAAGGATCTCTTGAAAAAATGGCCAAGGCAGAGACCTAGCCCTTGAGGGTGCTCAGCTGGAGACCCAAGTCTAAACCGTGTTGTAAAAATTCCAAAATCCTAGAGATAGAGAAAGTGCGACAAGGGAGCCTCTTGGATTAACAACAAGCAATGTAGGCATGCCAAACTCTGTAATATATCATGGAAGAAGACTTCTTCCGTGCCTGAATCATGGTATGCACAACCATGGCAGACAGGCCTTTTTCCATCAGGATTGAGGTCTCAATAGCCAGGCTGTCAAAGCCAGCGTCTGTAAATTGGGGTGCCGCAGCGACCCCTGAGTGAGAAGCCCTGGGTCGTCGGGCATGATGTAGCGATCCACTGACATCTGAACTGTCCGCAAACCAACTCCTTCTCGGCAAGCGAGGAGTCACTAGGATGGTTGGTACCCCCTCCTGGGCTATCTTGCACAGCACTCGGCCCAGGAGTGGAAACAGAGGAAATGCATAAAGGAGCCTGAACTCCGTCCAAAGAATTGCCAGAGCATCTGTGGCAAAGGCCAGAGGATCTCTTGACAGGGCGACGAACCTTGGGAGCTTGTGATTGTGTCTGGACGCAAACAGGTCCACATCCGGCTGACCCCAGCGGAGACACAGAGCATGAAAGATCTTGTTGCTGAGAGGCCATTCCCCCAGGTGTGAGGCGCTGCTGCTCAGGGAGTCTGCCTCCTGGTTTTCTACCCCGGGGATGTAAACCGCCGAGATGCAGGGAACATTCTCCTCTGCCCAAGTCAGAATCTGGGTCACCTCCTCAAGAGCTCGCTTGCTCCGAGTCCCACCCTGGTGATTGATGTAGGCGACAGCCGTCTGATTGCCCGAGCGAACCTGGATCGCACGACCCCTTAAATGGCAAATCAAGCGAAGAAGCACCAACCGGATCGCTCTCAGCTCCAGGAGATTTATGGGCAAGTGGTTCTCCTGCGGATCCCACTGACCCTGGATCTTCTGCATCTGCCAAACGCCTCCCCAGCCAGTCAGACTGGCATCTGTGGTTACTATCTCCCACCGGGGAGTCAAAAAGGACTTGCCCACCAACAGGTTTCTGGGATCCAGCCACCACAAGAGGGACTGTCTGGTCAGGGGGGACAGAGAAAATTCCTGTTCCAGCGACTCCTGCATCCGGTCCCAGCCGGTCAACAGGTTCAGTTGAAGAGGTCTCGTGAAATTGGGCGAAGGGCACTGCCTCGAAGCATGACACCATTAGGCCCACCAGCCTTATCCCCAAACGGATCGACGACCGCTGATAAGACAGCAAGGTCTGCACCTGCGTCTGAAGGCCCAACACCTTCTGCTGTGGCAGGAAAACCTTGACCTGAGAGGTGTCTAACATCATGCCCAGGAAGGACCTCACCGTTGAGGGAGTGATCGAAGACTTGGGGTAATTGATTACCCACCTGAAAGCCTCTAGAATGGATAACACCGTCCGGGTGTCGCTCTCGGCCTGCTGAAGGGACTGAGCCACAATCAGTAAATCGTCCAGATAAGGCAGCACACGAATGCCCTCATTCCTCAGAATAGCCAAGATGCCCGCCAGCACCTTGGTGAAAACCCGGGGGGCTGAGGATATCCCGAATGGCAGAGCCACAAACTGGTAATGCTGGTCCTGCAGAGCAAATCTCAGGAACCTCTGATGTCCCTGGAATATCGGGATGAGCTCGCTACCGGGCCGAAGCGAGCTCACCGCTGACCGTAGGGTTTCCACTCGGAAATGCCTGACTCTTACAAACCTGTTGAGACCCTTCAGGTCCCGGATAGGTCTTAACGTTCCGTCCTTCTTGGGAACTGTGAACAGGTTGGAGTAAAAACCTTTACCCTGCTCCTGACGAGGTACATGGAAAATCACACCTAACCGCAGGAGGTGCTGCACGGCACGAACAACCTGTGCCCCACGAAGGGGATACTAGTGAGCGACTTCTTGGCCACGGCATCAGCCAACCATTGTCGCAACCAGAGCGAGCGACGGAGCGCAACAAGCAGGGCCGAAACCCTGGCACCGAGCCGGACACCATCGTCCATGGCAGAGACAACAAAGGCAATAAAATACACGCAAAATTTGAGTTCTTCTACTCCGCCCGCTTGCGAGACTTAGCATTATCCACAAGACGTCTCACCTTCTTTCTGATGGCTAAGGAGACAATAGCCGTGGCACACACAGGGCGAAACCAAGCACCAGCAAAGGTGAAGGCATGACAAATTAACTGATCCATGCGTCTGTCAGCTGGATCACGCAAGGAAGCAGTATGGGGTGATGGCATAACCGTAGTGTTAGATAACCCGACACAGGGGAATCCACTTTGAGGGGACGGGACCACAGGTGGACCAGCTCCTCAGGAAAGGGATACCGCCTGTCCAGGCCCTTAGGCACCGACGGTAGCTTGTTAGGCCTTTCCCACTCCTTGAAGATCATATTAGAAAAATGGGCCTGCTCAGGAAAGACAAGCCTCTGTCCCTCAGGCCGAAACAAATCACCCTGCTTCCTCTTAGCCGCTTTAGGAGGGACAATATGCAACGTCTCAAAAACAGAGGCCAGCAACTTCTCCGTATCATCAGGGAGCCACATGTCCTCGCCCAAGGAAGAGCCAGGCCCACTGTCATAGCCGGCAGAATAATCCACAGTGGAAATAGAGTCCTCATGCAACTTGTCTTCCTCCATGGAGCCCAGACCTCCAAAAAGATCATCATCATCATTATCCCAGTAAACGGGCTCGATGTGCCGCTTCTTCTCGTGGCCTTCTTAGGAGCCGTGCGCGAGAGCTGTCTCTCAAGGCTGGCCACCTGGTATGCCAAATCAACATGGGACCCCTTGCTGGCTTCCCCCTCACTGGGGCAGAATGCAGCAGCAGGGGGTCTGGAGAGGTCACAGGTAATAGAGGGCTAGGGACAAGAACGTCTACCCGATCATGCTCCAAAATGACGCTCCTGGCGCAAGTGATACAAACAGTGCTGAATCCGCCAGAGGGCTAGCATGGGGCAGAGCTTCGCCCGCCCAGATGGGGCCCCCAGCTCACCATGCCCAGAAGCCTCCATTATGGTGATTAGCAGGAAAAAAATTTGCATACAGGTTACAAGGCACTGACGGCCCAAACCAAGTTATCCCCCTAAATAGGCCCTCTTTTAGTGATCCCTCATCCGTCACCGCGCCAGAGCTGCCTCACCACAGAAGGAAAACCAGCGGACACCAGATAAAAAACGCCAGGCGCCGACCCACCCCCCCCCCCACCACAGCGTCCAAACGAGATGGAGGGGAAAAGGGAGCAGGAAGGAGGAGCACCAGACGGAGCGAGGGGGGTACATATAGCATGAAATGTGAACAGTGAACAAACACAGCACACTGCAATAAAGCTTGTGGGATACATTGGGAATGAAGGCCAGAGGGCATTAAGTGGTTCCTCCCCCCCCCCCTATAGGCTCACCATCAGCCTATGGCCGGCTACCCCTTAGACAGGGTCTGCGGCCCAGAGCCTAGCTCTGCCAACGCCTGACCCCAGCGTTCTCCCTACCGTCACCGTCCCGATCAGCCAAGGCTGGGAGGCAATAGTGGGTCCACGGGATCAGCGGTAATAAGGTCGCAGCGGCCAACGGGCTAGGAGACCCCGCTCAGCTGCAATATCCAGGAGAGAGTATCCAACGATCTTTAGCAGCAGACTGCAAGATGAACACTGGGAAATCATAGTGAGACACCTGCTTTCATAGGGGGCCGGGAGGAGCGACAGCTTTTGATCTTGCAGTTGAGCGCCCCCTTGGGGCGGAATACCCACATGTCATTACTTCTGGAACGACCTGGACTGGATATAGTGAAAAGAGGAGCAACCACCGGCTTTGAGTCGATAAGACACTAAGATTGGTGGTTTCCCTGTCCTTTGTGTGAAACCCCCCTAGTTTGGGTCTTGGCTGAATCCCCCTAGACCTGGTTGCATCCCCGCACACCTCTAGCTGGGGCTGTGTCCGAGCCGGCCAATCACACATGGCTGCCCCGGGTATGCGTCAAGCTATAGGTATAGTGGCGCCGTGACCTGCACACGTGTGATAAGAATAAGGTTAGGTGAGTGGGTGTGGTGATTTAAAACCCATGGATATCGGCCCTGGAATCTTTTAGATTGCTTAATTCCCTCCCTTCGGGGCATCCAGACTCGAGATGCACCGCTGTGTAAAACCCCCTCAGGCACTCACCTTTCCCGGTCCCACAGCACATGCACGAGCAGCGGCCACATTTCCCTTTAGCAGGGCGCGTACCCGTGCCAGGCATTTGTGAATGGCCAGCGCGGGCACGCTCCCTGTTAGAGGGTAGTGGGGGATGCGGCCGCCAGCTCGTTTGGATCCGCTCGCCTTAGACGAAGGCTTCGATGAAGGGGTGGGAGCAGATCTGAGCTCACTGATTGGACGAGAGGCCACACATGCACCATAGGACCAGGAAGAAGTGAGTTTGTTCACACAGCAGGGCATCCCCGATAGGGGTGTCCGGTGGCAAGGACCAAAACCCAGGGTAGTCAAAATGCTGGGTTTTGCTCCACTTTAATGGGGTTTCCCACAGTGGGGCACCCTAGTTTGGGATGCCACAGGGAGCAGAAATTGTACGGCCAATGGGGCAATTCCTGGACAATTTCCTATGCCATGGATGCTCCTCTGTGTGATACCCTCTGGTTTCGCTTGCGCTCCCACAGCACATGAGCAGGCCACGGCTACATCCCGGACATGGTGCATTAATATTGTATTTCTCTATATCAAATCAGGGCCCCCAGACACACGTTTGCATGGGGCCCCAGAAATGATAAGCCCGCCCCATGTGACCTTTTCTGCATATTCAAAGTGTTTGTATTGTTTTAACTGTTTCTACCTATTTCCTATGCATCCCTCAATGAGGGGGCGTGGCTTCATCCATCCCTCAGTGAGGGGTGTGGCTTAATTTAACAAATGTCCCTGTTTTCCTCCCTGAAAAGTTGGTAGGTATGTAGCCCAAAAAAAAGGCTGAATGCTTTATTAGAACTTGTTAGCGGCTCAGGCGGTAACTAACGCTATATAATACAGATGATATAATAATCTAATCTATTATACTATATAATAATATAAGAAGGGCCGCAATGCAGGGTAACCTGACGACAGGTTCTCTTTGCTGTAGACTGTACAGCACTGGAAGCACAAGACAGTGTGAGTAATATGAAATCATACAGAGCAGTTTATGGGGAAGTGCGGAGTGTAGCGACCCGTCATCCCGCGGGTTATTCACACATTGTGGGTGGGGAGCAGGTAGGTTTATTTTTTTTCCTTACTCACACAATACTGATGATGAAGAGCACCGTGGGGATGTTTTGCGCGAAGCCGCGGTCAGACTGGTGGGAGAGCTGCGAGGACAGGCTGCCTGTGGGCGACAGGAAAACAAAGAGGCTCATTCACTGCTAGAGCCAGGAATCGCCAGATCAGCGTCTGTATAGGAACGCTAGTAGGCGCTGTAAGAGGGTATCGGGCGCTGTAACGGAGCGTCTCAGTCGCTGTAATAACCTGGCCAGCGTTGATGAATGTGATGTATCCTGGGCACTGTAAGAGCAGTGCAGTGCTCATTGCGACCGACAAGCAGGAAAAAAGGGAAGGGAGGAAAGAAGTAAACTAAAGAAAAGAGAGAAAAGAAAGGATGGAAGGAAAAAAATGAGAGAAAGAAAACACGATGGGACGAGGGAAGGGAAGTAAGGGAAGAAATAAAAAAGGGAGTGAGGAAGAAACAAAAAGAAAGCAGGAAATTGACGAAGGAAGCAGGATCAAGGCAGGAAGGAAGGAAATGATAGAAGAAAATAGAAGGAAGGTGGGAAGGAAGAAAAGAAATGATAGAAGGAAATAGAAGGAAGGTGGGAAGGAAGGAAAGAAGTGATAGAAGGAAATAGAAGGAAGGTGGGAAGGAAGGAAATGATAGAAGGAAGGTGGGAAGGAAGGAAAGAAATGATAGAAGGAAGGTGGGAAGGAAGGAAAGAAATGATAGAAGGAAATAGAAGGAAGGTGGGAAGGAAGGAAAGAATTGATAGAAGGAAATAGAAGGAAGGTGGGAAGGAAGAAAAGAAATTACAGAAGGAAATAGAAGGAAGGTGGGAAGGAAGGAAAGAAATGATAGAAGGAAATAGAAGGAAGGTGGGAAGGAAGGAAAGAAATAATAGAAGGAATAGGGAAAGAAGGTAAGAAAGGCATAAAGTAAAAGGGGAGGAAGGAAGGATAGCAGGAAGGGAAAATGAGGAAAGGAAAAGAAACTAAAAGGAAGAGTGAATGGAGAAAAGTAGGAAGAAAGGAAATTAAAAGGGTAGGAAGTGACAAAGAAAAAAAAATGAAAATGGAAGGAAAGAAAGCAAAGGAAGATGAGAAGGAGGAAAAGAAAGAATAGAAAGGAAGAAATAAGGAAAGAAAGAAAGAAATTATAGAAGGAAGGTGGGAAGTAAAGACAGGGAAAAGGAAGGAAAATAATTAAGAAGGAGGGAAAGAAGGAAAGAAAGACAGAAAGGAAAAGGGGAGGAAGAAAGGATAGCAGGAAGGGAAAATGAAGAAAGGAAAAGAAAGAACAAAGGAAGAGTGAAGGAAGGGAGAAAACCAGGAAGAAAGGAAATTAATAGGGTATAAAGTGATAAAGGAAAAAAAATGAAAATGGAAGGAAGGAAAGCAAAGGAAGATGGGAAGGAAGGAAAGAAAGAAGGGGAAAGAAAGAATAGAAAGGAAGAAATAAGGAAAGAAGAAAGGGAAAGATGGGGAAGAACGGGAGGAAGCAAAAAAAAAGAAAAGGGGATAAAGAACAAAAGAATAAAGGAGGAGAGCAAAGTAAATAAAGAATAGCGATTAAAGAAAAAAGAAAAGAAAGAATGGAAAGGCAGGGAAGAAAGAAGAAAAAAGAAGAAAGGTGGAAAGTAAGGAATGAAAAAAAGAAACGGATGAAGGAAGACGGAAAAGAAAGATAAAAAGAACGAAAGAAAAGAAGTAAGGAAGGAAAGAAGAACGTAAAGGAAGAGAGGGAAAAGGAAAACAGGGGCCAGACACATTCTACCCGTATTCACATCAATGTCCTCTTACCTGACGTTCTGGAGTGTCGGGTGACCCTGTTATCCAGTGGGGGCGGGGCCATGCTTAGCGGGTCATTGTGGTGGTTTTTCCAGCTTAGCGTGCGTTTGCGTCGGCGCAGCGCCGGCTTCTCTCTGCCGCTCAGCTCTTCCACGCAGGATTGCTCCAACTTCACCATGGCTTCCGCTAAACGGGGGGAGAGAGGAGAACATCAACCTCCATCAGTGGCCCAAAGCGGACCTACATCCATACTAAAGCTGAAACAAAGCCTGTCCATGTTGGCCAATAGGAGACAAGCTTCACTATAGTGTGGGTGCATATGGCCAGGGCCGGCTCCAGGTCTATGTGGGCCCCTCCTTTATGGTGATGAGTCGCATCACATCGCTGAGGGGCATCCCCCTAAGGATCATGCTATTTGGACCCAAACTCTAGTTTTGGTCCACTTTAAAGCCCACCAAAACCCCTTTAAACCTGACCTCAGAGTCTTAGGCCCTTATTTATGAAGGAATAGCGACAGGTAGCGACTGGTGAGCGGCCGGTAATGACGCTCACCGCCACGAGAACGCCAGCTCCCCACCACAATCACACATTTATCAAGCCGATCCTGCTTAGCGACTGAGATAGCGCCATATAGCGACTCATTCATCATTATTCCAACCTCAGCCCACAGCGCCAGCGAGCGACCTTGAACAGCGACAGGTATGACCTCTCGCTACCTGGCGCTCTCCAATGCATTTCAATGGAACAATCTTTAAATATTCATAATTAATTGTTATTAATGTTTTTTTTTTTTTTTAAATGTGAAAAATTCTGTGACCACTTCTGCCATTTTAGATAATATTTTAAGGGAAAAAACTTTGTACAGAATTGATATTACAGGTCTGATATTATTGTATTCATATTACCAAATTATTTTAAAAAACTTGTTTTTTTTTGGTTTCCAAAAATATGGTTGTTTGGGGGTTAAAAAACTACTTTTAACCCATCGCCGCCAGCGCTCTGGGGTTTAAACATGCATTTCACAGCGCGAGAATTTTTTGAGCGTGATTTGTTAATGAATATGGTGGGAGCCGGTCGCTATGACCAGTCGCTATCATGCGCTCTCATACAGCGCGGAACCTGTCAAACAGCGACTCCTCACCCAATATTCAACATTACTGCACACCGACTGAGTCGCTGTCAACTACCGAACAACGGCCAAGCACAGCGACTACTAGCGGGCGCTCTGAAAATGCCGCTACAGTCGCTCAACTGTCGCTACCTGGCGCTGTTAATGAATCGGCCTCTTAATGGATCTAGGGCCAGGTGAAAAGGATCCCCAGGGGCATCCTGATTTTAGTTACCCCTGTCTGTGACCCCCCCGCCCCCAGTTCGCTCATTACTTTCCTTAAATTGGTGAATGTGGGATCGCCGAACCAGCGGGGTATCTTTCCCAAACAGGGGCATCCCAAATTATAGGGATGGAAATCCTGGGTTTTAGTCTGCTTTAAATAGCAGCAGCAGATAGGAGGCTGAGCAGCATTTAAGAGATTCTAACCTCAAAAAAAAAATGATTCATTTGTTTATTAAACCAGTGCCAGCTGTTAGTGGGGTCCGGGGGCCCTGGCAGCTGCCCCACCTTGCCGGGTGCTGACCCCAGCCCTGCATATGGCCCTGTTTAAAGTGGACCAAAACCCACAAGATCGGCCCAGGATTCCCGGCCCGTTTCATTCCCCCCCCAAGGCATCCAGAATTGGGATGCCCCGCCCCCGGTCGCCCATAAACTCACCTTCTTTCCCGGTCCAAGGGCGCATGCATGATCAGCAGCCGCCTCCCCGCTATCCCTCTAGCAGGGCGCGTGCCCGCGTCAGGCATTTGTGAATGGCACGCTCCCTGTTAGAGGGAAACGCGGATGTTGCCACCAGTGCGCTCAGATCCGCTGGCCTCAGACAAGCTCCTGGAAGCAGGGGCTCCAGCAGATCTGAGCGCGCTGATTGGACGAGCGGCCGCACGGCAGTTGTAAGATCGGGAAGAGGTGAGTTTGTCGGGATGCCCCGGGGGCAAGAACCTAAACCCACGATAGTGGTCCACTCTAAACTGACATCCAGCATAAGAGCGCGGGAGCGGCTGCGTCTCCGGTTTCCTTGCAGTGCGCTCCTGCCCCCGGCTGGCTGGGCACCGGAGTGAGCCCTAGCTACAGGGGTGCAAGCGTGGCATAGTGAATCCCGCCAAACATGGTGGGGCATCCACATCAGGGTGCACTGAGGTCACTTTTAGACTCCATAAACAGTAGTTGGTTTACATTAAAGTGGAACAAGTGTGGCCGGCCCTGGATTTTAAGAGACACAGGGCCTTATTTATCAAGGAATAGCGACAGATAGCGACAGATAGCGACTGGGGAGCCGGCCAGTAAAGCCAGGTACCGCAACTAGAACGCCGGCTCCCCTCCACAATCACACATTTATCAAGCCGATACTGCTGAGATAGCGCCACCTAGCAACTCATTCATCGTTATCCCAGCCTCAGCCCACAGCACCAGCGAACATCCTTGAACAGCGACAGGTATGACCTCTCGCTACCTGGCGCTCTCCAATGCATTTCAATGGCAGAATGTATTTTAATTAATAATTATTTTTTAATATATTTTTTATTTTTTTTTTAATTTCCAAAAAAAAATCTGTGAACACTTCTTCCTTTGACAATGTATTTTTTGGGGATTTAAAAAAAATTTTTTTTTTTGGCAGAATTGATATTACAGGTCTGATTTTAAACTATTCAAGTTTGAATATTATTTCAAAATCATTCCATTTTTGTTTGGGGTGGTTTGGGGGTTAAAAAACTACTTTTAACACATCGCCTACTGCGCTCTGGGATTTAAACATGCATTTCACAGCGCTAGGAATTTTTAAGGCTGAATTTTTAATGAATATGGTGGGTGCCGGTCGCTATGTCCAGTCGCTATCATGCGCTCCCATACAACAGCGAACCTGTCAAATAGCGACTCAGCATCTTGTATTCAACATTACGGCACACCGACTGAGTCGCTATCATCCACCGAACGATGGCCAAGCACAGCGACTACTAGCGGTCGCTGTCAAAATACCGCTACAGTCGCTATCTGTCGCTATTAATGAATCAGCCTCCCCGTAGTTGGTTTACATTAAAGTGGAACAAGTGTGGCCGGCCCTGGATTTTAAGAGACACAGTAGTTGGTTTACATTAAAGTGGAACAAGTGTGGCCGGCCCTGGATTCGAAGAGACACAGTAGTTGGTTTACATTAAAGTGGAACAAGTGTGGCCGGCCCTGGATTCGAAGAGACACGGTAGTTGGTTTACATTAAAGTGGAACAAGTGTGGCCGGCCCTGGATTCTAAGAGACACGGTAGTTGGTTTACATTAAAGTGGAACAAGTGTGGCCGGCTCTGGATTCAAAGAGACTCCAGGGTTGGCCACTGGCCTTCCACTGGGGTGTCCCAAATCTGGAACCCCCAGGTCGCCACAAAACTTACCTTTGGCTCCCACGGCGATGTAAACGTAACGTAATTGCTCGTTTCCTGTCAAAATAAAGGAAGACAGAGCCCATACCTTCCAACTTTTCAGGGAGGGAAAGAGGGAAAATTGTTAAATTAGGCCACACCCCCTCATTGAGGGATGGATGAAGCCACACCCCCTCATTGAGGGATGGATGAAGCCACGCCCTCTCGTTGAGGGATGGATGAAGCCACACCCCCTCATTGAGGGATGGATGAAGCCACACCCCCTCATTGAGGGATGGATGAAGCCACGCCCTCTCATTGAGGGATGGATGAAGCCACACCCTCTCATTGAGGGATGAATAGAAGATAGGATGTAACAGTTACAACAATATAAACACTTTAAATATGCAAATGAATCAGTTATTGATGCACATATGCATGTTACACCTCAAAGAGAGATGATATGTAAATGAAGCCACACCCCCTCAATGAGGGATAGATGAAGACACACCCCCTCAGTGAGGGATGGATAGGAGATAGGATGTAACAGTTACAACAATATAAACACTTTAAATATGCAAATGAATCATTTATTGATGCATATATGCATGTTACACCTCAAAGAGAGACGATATGTAAATGAAGCCACACCCCCTCAATGAGGGATAGATGAAGACACACCCCCTCAATGAGGGATAGATGAAGCCACACCCCCTCAATGAGGGATGGATGAAGCCACGCCCCCTCATTGAGGGATGGATAGGAGATAGGATGTGACAGTTACAACAATAGAAACACTTTGAATAGGCGAATGAATCATTTATTGCTGCAGATCTGCAGATCAAAGAGGGACAGAGAAGAACAACGAGGGACAGGAGGACATGGACTCAGAAGAGGGACAGTCTCCAAATCGGGGACACTTAGGAGGTATGACAGAGGGGGGGTCAGGAAGAGCCCACCATGCTGCACCTGTCCCATGCTGACATGTTTACCAGCTTTATATAATATTTATCACCAGCTCCGGGGTCAGGATAACTGGAGGCAAAGAACAAAGCTCTATGAAATCCTCTAATGGACATGAATAAATCATCAGGGGCCTTCCGGGCCCCGAGCTCAGCAATACCTGAAATAAGCAGCATAAGCGTTTACACGCAATGCGGCCTCCTCGCATGCCTAGAGAACGCTGTTTCTCAACCCGCCGGGTGCGCGCCACAGCTTGAAGGGGTACACAGCGATTTTCAGGGGTGCACCAACATGATAGGTCTGATGGGTTTGGTGTATCATTCTAACCATACCTCCCAACTTTTTAGGGTGGGAAAAGGAACAACTTTAATTTAAGCCACACCCCCTCACTGAGGGATGGGTGAAGCCACACCCCCTCATTGAGGGATGGGTGAAGCCACACCCCCTCATTGAGGGATGGATGAAGCCACGCCCTCCCATTGAGGGATGGATGAAGCCACACCCCCTCATTGAGGGATGGATGAAGCCACGCCCTCTCATTGAGGGATGGATGAAGCCACACCCCCTCATTGAGGGATGGATGAAGCCACACCCCATCATTGAGGGATGGATGAAGCCACACCCCCTCATTGAGGGATGGGTGAAGCCACACACCCTCATTGAGGGATGGATGAAGCCACACCCCCTCATTGAGGGATGGGTGAAGCCACACCCCCTCATTGAGGGATGGATGAAGCCACGCCCTCTCATTGAGGGATGGATAGGAGATAGGGTGTAACAGTTACAGCTATAGAAACACTTTAAAAAGTGAATCATTTATTGATGCAGATCTGCATGTTACACATTAAAGAGGGTCAAATGAGAACAACGAGGGACTCAAAAGTGAAACAGTCCCTCCAAATCAGGGACAGTTGGGAGCTATGGACTTAGCCGACATCACCCACAATCACCCCAAAGGACAGTTTAAATGTTTTCTGGTAGCCGATATTGTTGAGGGACATGGAGGAGATTTCCTGGGGCATCCAAGGGATTCTTAAACCACATCACATGGTGGCATGCCGGTCTCAGTGATCCCATGTGACCAGTGACATCACTCATGGTGAGGGACATGGAGGAGATTTTCTGGGGCATCCAAGGGATTCCTAAACCACGTCACATGGTGGCATGCCGGTCTCAGTGATCCCATGTGACCAGTGACATCACTCATGGTGAGGGACATGGAGGAGATTTCCTGGGGCATCCAAGGGATTCCTAAACCACGTCACATGGTGGCATGCCGGTCTCATTGGTCCCATGTGACCAGTGACATCACTCATGGTGATGGACATGGAGGAGATTTCCTGGGGCATCCAATGGATTCCTAAACCACGTCACATGGTGGCATGCCGGTCTCAGTGATCCCATGTGACTAGTGACATCACTCATGGTGATGGACATGGAGGAGATTTCCTGGGGCATCCAATGGATTCCTAAACCACGTCACATGGTGGCATGCCGGTCTCAGTGATCCCATGTGACTAGTGACATCACTCATGGTGAGGGACATGGAGGAGATTTCCTGGGGCATCCAAGGGATTCCTAAACCACGTCACATGGTGGCATGCCGGTCTCAGTGACGCCATGTGACTAGTGACATCACTCATAGTGAGGGACATGGAGGAGATTTCCTGGGGCATCCAAGGGATTCCTAAACCACGTCACATGGTGGCATGCCGGTCTCAGTGATGCCATGTGACTAGTGACATCACTCATGGTGATGGACATGGAGGATATTTCCTGGGGCATCCAATGGATTCCTTAACCACGTCACATGGTGGCATGCCGGTCTCAGTGATCCCATGTGACCAGTGACATCACTCATGGTGATGGACATGGAGGAGATTTCCTGGGGCATCCAATGGATTCCTTAACCACGTCACATGGTGGCATGCCGGTCTCAGTGATCCCATGTGACCAGTGACATCACTCATGGTGATGGACATGGAGGAGATTTCCTGGGGCATCCAAGGGATTCCTAAACCACGTCACATGGTGGCATGCCGGTCTCAGTGATCCCATGTGACTAGTGACATCACTCATGGTGATGGACATGGAGGAGATTTCCTGGGGCATCCAATGGATTCCTTAACCACGTCACATGGTGGCATGCCGGTCTCAGTGATCCCATGTGACTGGTGACATCACTCATGGTGATGGACATGGAGGAGATTTCCTGGGGCATCCAAGGGATTCCTAAACCACGTCACATGGTGGCATGCCGGTCTCAGTGATCCCATGTGACTGGTGACATCACTCATGGTGATGGACATGGAGGAGATTCCCTGGGGCATCCAAGGGATTCCTAAACCACGTCACATGGTGGCATGCCGGTCTCATTGATCCCATGTGACTAGTGACATCACTCATGGTGAGGGACATGGAGGAGATTTCCTGGGGCATCCAAGGGATTCCTAAACCACGTCACATGGTGGCATGCCGGTCTCAGTGATGCCATGTGACTAGTGACATCACTCATGGTGAGGGACATGGAGGAGATTTCCTGGGGCATCCAAGGGATTCCTAAACCACGTCACATGGTGGCATGCCAGTCTCAGTGATGCCATGTGACTAGTGACATCACTCATGGTGATGGACATGGAGGAGATTTCCTGGGGCATCCAAGGGTTCCCTAAACCACATCACATGGTGGCATGCCGGTCTCAGTGATCCCATGTGACTAGTGACACCACTCATGATGAGGGACATGGAGGAGATTTCCTGGGGCATCCAAGGGATCCCTAAACCACGTCACATGGTGGCATGCCAGTCTCAGTGATCCCATGTGACTAGTGACATCACTCATGGTGAGGGACATGGAGGAGATTACCTGGGGCATCCAATGGATTCCTAAACCACGTCACATGATGGCATGTAGTATCAGGGATGGGGAAAACTGGACTGAACTAAAAAGATCTGGGTCAGGTCTAGTTTTGTCTTTTATCCTAAGCCCATCACTTGTCCTGACCCGATAAGCATATGCAGAGAGCTGCTGGGAAGCAGAAGAGGTGATCATTTAGATGAGGAACCCAGGAGAACTCTCCAGGAGATTCCCAGGTAACTTACCCAGCTGAACAAAGTGCTCCTCCATCCCGCTCCAGGAGTTCTTCTCAATGATTGCACGCACCAGAGACCAGGGTTGTTTCCGGTAACAGATATCTGAGGACACCCTGTGGGTGAGTGAAAGACAACGTTATGAAGGCCAAACAAAAATTAGGCCTAAAGTCACATATCTCAGCGAACCCATCCATGCAAAACATTTATATGTAGACTCATTTTGGCACTATAGGGTCGATTCATGGTCGGTGCACAAAAACGCTCAGGCGGGTGCAAAAGATTCCCCTCTTTTGGGGGGGAGGGTGGATATTCTGATTTCAGTTAAGCCTTAACGTTTTTTGGCCCAATGTTTTGCCCCAGATGTTCTCTTTAACCCTCTCTTCCCCTGTTTGGTTTCCAGATTGATGCTAAACTTTGGGGCCCAAAATCTATATTTTTGTTGTTTTGACCATAATTTTTGTGATTTTGGACAACTTTTTATCATATTTTTTTTTTACAAAAACATGAAAAGAACTTGCAGCTGACACTTTCATTGTTCAAAAATATGCAGGACACTGCAGGCATGTGTTTTAAGGATGAAATAAGCCTGATACTCAAGGGAATCGGTAGTTTCTTCCACCTATTTGCTGCCCTCTAAATCAGGCATTGGAAACAATTTGGTGCGCCTAAATGGCACTAGCGAAAAATTTCAGGCGCAAACACAAACCGAGGCTAAACCAAATGTGCATCCCATTTTGACTACCATAAATCATGCGGAAGTACGAACCCTCCCAAAAACGTGCGCAAACAAACGACCATGAATCGTTGTTTCCATATGGCAATGACTATGACTCTCTAAAAGCCACTAATTAGTGTTAGGAGCTGGATAAAAGCTAGAGCCTACTGTGATGTTTGGAGCTAGGGATGGAAGCTGGATGGACCTCAGGAACCAGGTATCATTTGAGGTTTGGTACCTTTTTTAGAGTTTGAAGTTAGGAGCTAGATGAAGGCTAAGAACTAAGTAAAACTAAGGAGAAGAGGTTGGTTGAGGTTCAGAGAATCTTTCGAGAGTTAGGGTGTTGAGTTATTTGAGATTTGGGAGTTGGTATTGGGGTTTGGTGAGGTTTACTTGAGTTAAATAAGGGTTTCCCAACTTTTTTCATGAAGTACCACTTACCATTGGAAAAGTATCACTAGCTGACAGCTGTTACTACCGAATGAGAAACCCTAAGTACTACATAAACCTTGTGGCCTCTATCTCTAACTCCTGCTGGATGGTCTGGGTTTCGTTTTAACTTTGGTCTACTTAAAGTGGAAATCGAGTCTCCGGGTAATCTCCCCCTGCCATCCTCCCCGGGTGCTGAGGCAGGATGGGGGGGGTTGCAAAGCAAAATATAAGAGCCTTATCTAGTCCACGGTCCACCGGTTACCTGGACCGGACTTCCCAATCCCTTCGTAGTCTTTTGTAGACTCCTCACTCCACTAAAACTAGTCCTTCCTAATCCAGGTTAGCCAGCAAACCTAAAAAAACCCTTTAAACCTAGTACTTAGCCTTCATTTAAACTGCTAATCCTAACACTTGAGTTATCTACTAAACTTCATAAAAATCTCTTAAGCCTAGGCGTTCATTTCATTCAAGTACTTAACCCAAATTCTGAAGTTACCCTAGTCTTCGCTGTGATCCAGCTCTAACCCCAATTTTAAGCTTCTCACTTATAACCATAGCCTATCCCCTCAGCATAAGGCCTAGCTTCTAAGATTAACCTTGCATTTAAGGACATTTGCAAACTAAAACTTCATCCAACCACCTAGGCCTTATTTTAGTACTCGACTCTGGCTCACGTTTGTCTCTAATGACTGTGAAGAATTTCTTCAGAATAACTTTATCCGGCTGTTCAGCTATTCTCTCAGTGGGTGGAGGGGGATGAATAGATTTAGCTGTTACAGTAGACGGGATGACATGAGAGGTAGGTGCCAACATGAAAGGCGGCAGCTCGAGCAGATTGTGCACAGAGATACACGTATAGCAGGGAGTGGGAGCCTGAGATGAGCTGTCAGCCGCCATGGAGGACAGCAGTTGAGGGGGGATCCGTCATGAGTAAGCTGAGCGTCGGTGTAATCAGTGGGATCACTATTAGCCATCAGAGATATTTAGTGAGTCATCCTGGAGTATGGGGAACGTACCTCAGACGAGCTTTATTTTTGGCAACGCCAGAGATGCAGTACCGATGTGCAGTGTAAAAATAATCTTGGTAGGGTATGCCCTGCGTTATGACCTGAGTGTCCAAGACACACACTGTCCCCTTCAGATTGTAGAAGGTCTGCAAGGAGGAAACAAGAAAGCAATTTTGTTTAAGGGTTCAACCAAATAGACTTGGGTCACATTGTAGATGATGGAGGTATCAGAATTGGGACACAGGTAGATGATATAGATAAAGATGAAGGTGATGAGAATAGGGATAGGGAACCAGCCATGGATGTAAATGATGATGGAGGTGCTGGAAACGGGGCACATATAGATGGTGAAGCTGATAGAAATGTAGCACATGTAGATGATAATGGAGGTAACAGAAATGAGGCCCATGTAGATGATGTAGATAGTGATGGAGGTGATAGAAATGAGGCCCATGTAGATGATGTAGATGATGATGGAGGTGATAGAAATGAGGCCCATGTAGATGATGTAGATGATTATGGAGGTGATAGAATTGAGGCCCATGTAGATGATGATGGAGGTGATAGAAATGAGGCCCATGTAGATGATGCAGATGATGATGGAGTTAATAGAAATGAAGCCTATGTAGATGATGTAGATGATGATGGAGGTGATAGAAATGAGGTTCATGTAGATGATGTAGATGATGATGGAGGTGGTAGAATTGAGGCCCATGTAGATGATGATGGAGGTGATAGAAATGAGGCCCATGTAGATTATGTAGATGATGATGGAGTTAATAGAAATGAAGCCTATGTAGATGATGTAGATGATGATGAATGTGATAGAAATGGGGCCCATGTAGATGATGTAGATAATGATGGAGGTGATATAAATGAGGCCCATGTAGATAATGTAGATGATGATGAATGTGATAGAAATGAGGCGCATGTAGATGATGCAGATGATGATTGGGGTGACAGCAATTAGGTCTATGTAGATGATGTAGATAGTGATGGAGGTAAAAGAAATGAGGCCCATGTAGATGATGTTGATGATGATGGAGGTTATAAAAATAAGGTCCATATAGATGATGTAGGTGATGATGGAGGTGATAGAAATGAGGCCCATGTAGATTATGTAGATGATGATGGAGGTGATATAAATGAGGCCCATGTAGATGATGTAGATAGTGATGGAGGTGATAGAAATGAGGCCCATGTAGATGATGTAGATGATGATGGAGGTGATATAAATGAGGCCCATGTAGATTATGTAGATGATGATGGAGGTGATATAAATGAGGCCCATGTAGATTATGTAGATGATGATGGAGGTGATATAAATGAGGCCCATGTAGATGATGTAGATGATGATGGAGGTGATATAAATGAGGCCCATGTAGATGATGTAGATGATGATGGTGATGATAGAAATGAGGCCCATGTAGATGATGTAGATGATTATGGAGGTGATAGAATTGAGGCCCATGTAGATGATGATGGAGGTGATAGAAATGAGGCCCATGTAGATGATGCAGATGATGATGGAGTTAATAGAAATGAAGCCTATGTAGATGATGTAGATGATGATGGAGGTGATAGAAATGAGGTTCATGTAGATGATGTAGATGATGATGGAGGTGGTAGAATTGAGGCCCATGTAGATGATGATGGAGGTGATAGAAATGAGGCCCATGTAGATGATGTGGATGATGATGGAGTTAATAGAAATGAAGCCTATGTAGATGATGTAGATGATGATGAATGTGATAGAAATGGGGACCATGTAGATGATGTAGATAATGATGGAGGTGATATAAATGAGGCCCATGTAGATAATGTAGATGATGATGAATGTGATATAAATGAGGCCCATGTAGATAATGTAGATGATGATGAATGTGATAGAAATGAGGCGCATGTAGATGATGCAGATGATGATTGGGGTGACAGCAATTAGGTCTATGTAGATGATGTAGATAGTGATGGAGGTAAAAGAAATGAGGCCCATGTAGATGATGTTGATGATGATGGAGGTTATAAAAATAAGGTCCATATAGATGATGTAGGTGATGATGGAGGTGATATAAATGAGGCCCATGTAGATGATGTAGATAGTGATGGAGGTGATAGAAATGAGGCCCATGTAGATGATGTAGATGATGATGGAGGTGATATAAATGAGGCCCATGTAGATTATGTAGATGATGATGGAGGTGATATAAATGAGGCCCATGTAGATTATGTAGATGATGATGGAGGTGATATAAATGAGGCCCATGTAGATGATGTAGATGATGATGGAGGTGATATAAATGAGGCCCATGTAGATGATGTAGATGATGATGGTGATGATAGAAATGAGGCCGATGTAGATGATGTAGATGATGATGAATGTGATAGAAATGAGGCCCATGTAGATGATGTATATGATGATGGAGGGGATAGAAATGAGGCCCATGTAGATGATGTAGATGATGATGGTGATGATAGAAATGAGGCCCATGTAGATGATGTAGATGATGATGGAGGTGATAGAAATGAGGCCCATGTAGATGATGTATATGATGATGGAGGTGATAGAAATGAGGCCGATGTAGATGATGTAGATGATGATGGAGGTGATAGAAATGAGGCCCATGTAGATGATGTATATGATGATGGAGGGGATAGAAATGAGGCCCATGTAGATGATGTAGATGATGATGGAGGTGATAGAAATGAGGCCCATGTAGATGATGTATATGATGATGGAGGTGATAGAAATGAGGCCCATGTAGATGATGTATATGATGATGGAGGTGATAGAAATGAGGCCGATGTAGATGATGTAGATGATGATGGAGGTGATAGAAATGAGGCCCATGTAGATGATGTAGATGATGATGGAGGTGATAGAAATGAGGCCCATGTAGATGATGTAGATGATGATGGAGATACTGGACATGAGGTCCATGTAGATGATGTAGATGACAATATAATTGTTGGAGTTGGAGACACATGTATCACAGTGAACACTGGAGACAGTATGAAGGATCATGTCTGTGAGTCACTTGTGTTGTACCTGAGTTTCCACCACAGGGGCTGTTTTTGGTCCGAGTGGATTGTTGATGGGAATGGTGTAGTTGAGAATTCGGGACTGTTTTCCGCTGCTGTCCCTCACCCAGGGGTTAACTATGATATCTGAACAGAGAAAGAAATAAAGAGGTGTCAATTAGAAGGGACACTGACCATTGAAAGTTTACAACTATGAAATTACATTTATAAGTAGGAATAGGAAAAAGAAACATAGAGAAAAAATAATGTGAAAAAGTGACAAAATTAAAAGAAGACAAAAGTAGATGGAAAAGAAGAAGAAACAAAAATGAAGATAGAAAAGACAAGAAGAAGGAAGGCAAAAATATATAGAAAAGAAGAAAGAAGGCAAAAGGATATAGAAAAGAAAAGAAGAAGGAAAGCAAAAGAATATAGAAAAGAAGAAGGAAGAAAAATGAATATAGAAAATAAGAAGGAAGACAAACAAGTATAGAAAAGAAAAAAAGAAGGAAGACAAAAGAAGATGGTAGAAAAGGGAAGAAGGAAGGCAAAAATATATAGAAAAGAAGAGGGATGACAAAAGACTATAGAAAAGAAAAGAAGAAGGAAGAATAAAAGGAAGGAAGAGAAGAAAAGACAAAATAATTCAAACTGGCCACTGGTTCCTTAAAATAAAGTGTCCCCCTGACCTGTGAACTTCCTCTGCTCCATGAAGTCGGTCATGAAGCGCGTGTCGAAGGCCAGTGCGTTCTGCAGCCGCTCAGCGCTGATGTGGTAGACGGCGTTGATGTGTAATCTGCCCAGCAGATCGGAGGACAGGGCGTCCTTACATAGGCCAATGCCATCTGATAGGAGATAAGATCAGCCAATCACGTCACATGTGAAAATCGCATTGCATAGCATTACAGTATAAGAGCTCTAAAGAATCTATCAATTCACATCTTCAAAGAGGACCTCTAGGCCCATGTGTCCCATTACTGCAGTTTATACTTACCCGTGCATTATAAAGAGCCAGATTAGAGATTATTTTTGGGGCCAGCAGAGGAAATCATTCTTGGGACCCACCAGAGGGAATCATTCTTGGGGTCACCAGAGGGAATCATTCTTGGGGCCACCAGAGGAAATCATTCTTGGGGCCACCAGAGGAAATCATTCTTGGGGCCACCAGAGGAAATCATTCTTGGGGCCACCAGAGGAAGTCATTCTTGGGGCCACCAGAGGAAATCATTCTTGGGGCCACCAGAGGAAATCATTCTTGGGACCACCAGAGGGAATCATTCTTGGGGCCGACCAGAGGAAATCATTCTTGGGACCACCAGAGGAAATTATTCTTGGGGCCACCAGAGGAAATCATTCTTGGGGCCACCAGAGGAGATCATTCTTGGGGCCACCAGAGGAAATCATTCTTGGGGCCACCAGAGGAAATCATTCTTGGGGCAACCAGAGGAAATCATTCTTGGGGCCACCAGAGGAAATCATTCTTGGGGCCACCAGAGGAAATCATTCTTGGGACCCACCAGAGGAGATCATTCTTGGGACCACCAGAGGAAATCATTCTTGGGGCCGACCAGAGGAAATCATTCTTGGGGCCACCAGAGGAAATCATTCTTGGGGCCGACCAGAGGAAAGCATTCTTGGGGCCACCAGAGGAAATCATTCTTGGGACCACCAGAGGAAATCATTCTTGGGGCCACCAGAGGAAATCATTCTTGGGACCCACCAGAGGAGATCATTCTTGGGACCACCAGAGGAAATCATTCTTGGGGCCACCAGAGGAAATCATTCTTGAGCCACCAGAAGAAATCATTCTTGGCGCCAGCAGAGGAAATCATTCTTGGGGCCACCAGAGGAAATCATTCTTGAGCCACCAGAGGAAATCATTCTTGGGGCCACCAGAGGAAATCATTCTTGGGGTGACCAGAGGAAATCATTCTTGGGGCCACAGATGAAAGCATTCTTGGGGCCGACCAGAGGAAATCATTCTTGGGGCCACCAGAGGAAATCATTCTTGGGGCCGACCAGAGGAAATCATTCTTGGGGCCACCAGAGGAGATCATTCTTGGGGCAACCAGAGAAAATCATTCTTGGGGCCACCAGAGGAAACCATTCTTGGGGCCACCACAGGAGATCATTCTTGGGCCCACCAGAGGAAATAATTCTTGGGGCCACCAGAGGAAATCATTCTTGGGGCCACCAAAGGAAATTATTCTTGGGGCCACCAGAGGAAATCATCCCCTGGGCCCACCAGAGGAAATTATGCCTGGGCCCACCAGAGGAAATCATTCTTGGGGCCACCACAGGAAATCATTCTTGAGCCACCAGAGGAAATCATTCTTGGGGCCACCAGAGGAAATCATTCTTGGGGTGACCAGAGGAAATCATTCTTGGGGCCACAGATGAAAGCATTCTTGGGGCCGACCAGAGGAAATCATTCTTGGGGCCACCAGAGGAAATCATTCTTGGGGCCGACCAGAGGAAATCATTCTTGGGGCCACCAGAGGAGATCATTCTTGGGGCAACCAGAGAAAATCATTCTTGGGGCCACCAGAGGAAACCATTCTTGGGGCCACCACAGGAGATCATTCTTGGGCCCACCAGAGGAAATAATTCTTGGGGCCACCAGAGGAAATCATTCTTGGGGCCACCAAAGGAAATTATTCTTGGGGCCACCAGAGGAAATCATCCCCTGGGCCCACCAGAGGAAATTATGCCTGGGCCCACCAGAGGAAATCATTCTTGGGGCCACCACAGGAAATCATCCCCTGGGCCCACCAGAAGAAATCATGCCTAGGCCCACCAGAGGAAATCATTCTTGATGCCACCAGAGGAAATCACTCTTGGGGACACCAGAGGAAATCATTCTTGATGCCACCAGAGGAAATCATTCTTGATGCCACCAGAGGAAATCATTCTTGATGCCACCAGAGGAAATCATTCTTGGGGACACCAGAGGAAATCATTCTTGGGGACACCAGAGGAAATCATTCTTGGGGACACCAGAGGAAATCATTCTTGGGGCCACCAGAGGAAATCATTCTTGGGGCCACCAGAGGAAATCATTCTTGGGGACACCAGAGGAAATCATTCTTGGGGCCACCAGAGGAAATCATTCTTGGGGCCACCAGAGGAAATCATTCTTGGGGACACCAGAGGAAATCATTCTTGGAGCCACCAGAGGAAATCATTCTTGGGGCCACCAGAGGAAATCATTCTTGGGGCCACCAGAGGAAATCATTCTTGGGGCCACCAGAGGAAATCATTCCTGGGTCCCATACTTCAGCTAAAACACAATTAAATTAGATTAAATCTGATGTTTATTGACCAAATAACAAATGTAATTTACGAAAGAACCAACCAGAATCCCCTGTACTGCCCCGATGGTGGCGCTTGGTCAGTACGTGGGGCCCGCTGGGTGCCCTCATGACCCACACACTACATGGCTGATGGTAAACTTTGATAAGATCGGACCACACACCATACAATTTGATCAGACAAGACCAATAAATAAATGACTTGCATGACATAGAAAGCCAGCAGGGAATGATGGGACTTGTAGTTCTGCAGCAAAAAAAGACACTCGTGCTGGAAAAGAATATTCTGATCGTGATGGTGGTAGATGGGAAATAGCCTCCTCACCCCCCCCCCCCCCCCTCCTCTTCCTGATCAGCATTGTTATCCGGCTCCAGATGTTTCTGGTGATGATATAAACCGTGATGGGGGATTACTAACTGAATGACAGAAGGGCCGCTAAGGCAGCCTATTACCCAGAATCCTCTGGGGCAGCATGCCAGCTGTGTCGCTGTGTCTACAGATTGGCCTATTAGAGAGCGCTAAGCTCTGGGGTTGAAAAAATGATCAAATGAATGTTCAGAGCAGTTAATGGTGATATCACACTATAGGATGGGGGCAGTGCCTTGTATAAAATCACTCTAATAAATACAATAATAAAAATACCAATAATTATGCTTATTATTATTATTATTATTATTAGCATATCAGACTGTGGCTATTAAAAGTGTCCGTTCCTCTGGAGCATGAGCTATTGTATAAGTGCCTCTATTGTATAAATAATGATAATAATAAGGACCGGTCTTTGGGGTGTGCGCTCTCATTGGCCACTATCCCAACCTCCCTGTAAGGGGGCGCTATTCAGATGCCCCTAAATAAAGAGGGTTCTCATCTGGCTCAGCAGGACCCCTTTCCACATTTCACTTCTGTCAATGTTACCTGCCAGCGCTAACAGTGTCTCTCTGCAGACGCTCAAGTGGCGCTATGAGGCGCTACTAATAAATTGTCCTCTAAGGCCCTTATTTATGAAGGAATAGCGACAGGTAGCGACTGGTGAGCGAACGGTAATGACGGGCCCCGCCACGAGAACGCCGGCTCCCCACCACAATCACACATTTATCAAGCCGTTCCTGCTTAGCGACTGAGATAGCGCCATATAGCGACTCATCATTCATCATTATTCCAGCCTCAGCCCACAGCGCCAGCGTCCGACCTTGAACAGCGACAGGTATGACCTCTCGCTACCTGGCGCTCTCCAATGCATTTCAATGGAACAATCTTTAAATATTCATAATTAATTGTTATTAATGTTTTTTTTTTTTTTTAAATGTGAAAAATTCTGTGACCACTTCTGCAATGTTAGATAATTTTATTAAGGTAAAAAAAAAAAAAAAAACATTTGTGCAGAATTGATATTACAGGTCTGATATTAATGTATAAATATTACTAAATTATTTAAACATTTTTTTTCTTTTTTGGGTTCCAAAAATATGGTGGTTTGGGGGTTAAAAAACTACTTTTAACCCATCGCCGCCAGCGCTCTGGGGTTTAAACATGCATTTCACAGCGCGAGAATTTTTTGAGCGTGATTTTTTGATGAATATGGTGGTCGCTCTGACCAGTCGCTATCATGCGCACCCATACATCGCGGAACCTGTCAAATAGCGACTCGTCACCCCGTATTCAACATTACGCCACACCGACTATCAACAACCACTATCAACAACCGAACAATGGCCAAGCACAGCGACTACTAGCGGGCGCTGTGAAAATACCGCTACAGTCGCTTATCTGTCGCTACATGTCGCTATTAATGAATCGGCCTCCCAGTATTAATTTTATTGTGACTGTGGATATTAAAGTTTCACTCTAGATCAGGGTCTGTTGTGAATGTGTCTGTGCTCTTTAAAAAGTGCTGAAAACAAAATGTCTCTGTTGTATAAATAATAATAATAATAATTATTATTATTATTATTTTAATTATTAATTTTATTATAGCTGACTGTGGATTTTAAAAGTTCCTTTTAGATCAGGGTCTATTGTGAAGGTACCTATGCTTTTTTAAAATGTGCTGCAATCAGAATGTCTCTGTTGTTTAAATAATAATAATAATAATAATTATTATTATTATTAATAATAATATTATTATCATTTTAAGTATTCGTTTTATTACCCGTATATCTGACTTGGGATTGTGAAGGTTCCCACTAGAACAGGGTCTATTGTGAATGTACCTATGCTTTTTAAAATGTGCTGCAACCAGAATGTCTCTGAGGTATAATTAATAGTAATAATAATAATTCCTATTATTATTTTAAGTAATAATTTTATTATATCTGACTTTGGATTGTGAAGGTTCCTTCTTGAACAGGGTCTTTTGTGAAGGTACCTGTGCTGCAATTAGAATGTCTCTGTTGCTTAAATAATAATAATAATAATAATTATTATTATTAATATTGTTATTAATATTGTTATCATTTTAAGTATTCATTTTATTATATCTGACTTTGGATTGTGAAGGTTCCTTCTAGATCAGGGTCTATTGTGAAGGTACCTGTGTTGCAATTAGAATGTCTCTGTTGTTTAAATAATAATAATAATAATAATAATTATTATTATTATTATTAATATTGTTATTAATATTGTTATCATTTTAAGTATTCATTTTATTATATCTGACTTTGGATTGTGAAGGTTCCTTCTAGATCAGGGTCTATTGTGAAGGTACCTGTGCTGCAATTAGAATGTCTCTGTTGTTTAAATAATAATAATAATAATAATAATAATTATTATTATTATTATTATTATTATTATTATTATTATTATTAATATTATTATCATTTTAAGTATTCATTTTATTATATCTGACTTAGGATTGTGAAGGTTCCTTCTAGAACAGGGTCTATTGTGAATGTACCTATGCTTTTCAAAATGTGCTGCAATCAGAATGTCTCTGTTGTTTAAAAAATAATAATTATTATTATTATTAATATTGTTATTAATATTATTAGCATTTTAAGTATTCATTTTATTATATCTGACTTGGGATTGTGAAGGTTCCCACTAGAACAGGGTCTATTGTGAAGGTACCTATGCTTTTTTAAATGTGCTGCAACCAGAATGTCTCTGTTGTGTAAATAATAATTATAAAATAATATATATAAATAATAAAATAAATAATATGAATAGTAATGGTAATGATTAATATTAGCTCTGACTGTGGAAATAGTAATATTACATGGGTGGCTTCGTGTCTCAGCTGCCTGTGCTGGAAGGTCAGAGGAGTCATACAGCGAGCCGGGTGATAATGACAGTATGTGACAGTATGTGACAGTATGTGACAGGCCGCGTGCCAGCCGGGCACCAGACATACAGCCAGGGTCACATGACCTGGGCGGCTTCGCTCTGCTTTAGCAGCTCATCTGTGTGGACGTGGCGGGGAGCCATTGCTGCTAATATGGAGGGTGAGATTAGATTGCAAGCTCCTTTGGCTTTCATGTCTATGGAGGGATATGATTAGGGTTATAATAATTATTTGATTTAAAACAGTCAGAAAACTGTAACATGGACCAAAATGGTCTATAAGGTGATTTAATCCCCACCCTGTAATCGAGCAGAGGTTACTTAAAGAGGACCCCCCCCCACACTAAAGGGGTTCATAGGGATGCTTTGTCCATCACCCCTCCCATGCATCTCGATTTAGGATGCCCATCCACTTACACTGGACCCTCACCCTGAATAAGAGCCTGTCTTATATGCCCCCCCGCACCATACATACAGATTGCCCACATTAATCCGGACCTTCACCCTGAATAAGAGCCTATCTTGTATGTTTCCCCCCTGTAGATACAGATTGCCCACATTAATCCAGAGCTTCACCCTGAATAAGAGCCTATCTTGTATGTTTCCCCCCTGTAGATACAGATTGCCCACATTAATCCAGAGCTTCACCCTGAATAAGAGCCTATCTTGTACGTTTCCCCCCTGTACATACAGATTGCCCACATTAATCCGGACCTTCACCCTGAATAAGAGCCTATCTTATATGTTTCCCCCACCCTGTACATACAGATTGCTCACATTAATCCGGACCTTCACCCTGAATAAGAGCCTATCTTATATGTTTCCCCCCCTGTACATACAGATTGCCCACATTAATCCGGACCTTCACCCTGAATAAGAGCCTATCTTATATGTTTCCCACACCCTGTACATACAGATTGCCCACATTAAAAAATCAACCTACCTGCACCTAGTGCATGTTATGAGCCTTTAAAAATCCAAGATGGCGGCTCATGGTGCATCAGGCAGCCTGCAAACAGGAAGTGTCTTCTGACTATACCGCTCTGCATTCTGGGATTGCTGTCCTTTCCCTGACCCCAGCTCTGCTCTGTCTGTGCACTGCTATAACCCCGCCCCCTGCCCTTTACCCTGCTCTCCTCAGTATGTGATGCATCTGAGGCAAGATGGCGGCGCCCGTCCTAAACAGAGTTGAAGCTCAGTGGTTGAAAGAATAAAATTTAAATGGCTAAAATGTAAAATATAATAATATTAGATGCTGGGGAATAGTTTTTTATGGGTTTGGGCTTTTGCTGAAGGTCCAATTTAAATCAGTCTATTCCCCAAATTACTTGAATGTTTTTCCATTTAAATCCCCTTAGACATCCTGTGCACAAGGTGTTCAAACTACTATGCTGCTGTTTTTTTATTTAAAGTGGATCAAAACCTTTTTTTACTCCTCCTGCCTCCTCGTTGCACCTTTCTTTGTATGGGCCTTTTATGGGCTTATAGGCCCCCCACCCGGTAAATGTGCCCTCCCGCCCCCAGCCTGGGATCCTAAGCCCAGAGAAGCTGGGGATGTGGCCAGGGCTTGTGGAAGCTCTGGGGGATCGCCGGTGAGGTGAGGGGGATCCCAGGGGGTTTCACACTGCAGGGTATCCCCCAGCAGCTGCCCCACCATGCCAGGCGCTGACGCCGGCCCTGCGTCAGCACCTGGCAAGGCGGGGCAGCTGCCGGGGGCCCCCACTCTCCGGGGGGCCCACTGACAGGGCTTTAGCAGGGTGTGTGCTCAGGTCTGAATGGCTGGCGCCAGCCATGTTAGAGGGTAGCAGGGGATGCGGCCGCCAGTGCGCACTGATTGGACGAGCGGCCGCACATGCATCATAGGACCGGGAAGAGGTGAGTTTGTTCGGGCAACCTGGGGGGGCAAGGACCAAAACCCAGGATAGTCAAAATCCTGGGTTTTGGTCTACTTTAAAACTATAAGACTCTAGGTCCTGTTTTGTCCTCTTTCGGGACATTAGCAAGAATATTAGATTGTAAGCTCCTTTTTTTACTGCTGATTGTTTGTAAAAAGAGAAAAAAAAAGAAGAAAAAAAAAGATTGTAAGCTCCTAGGATAAATATGATTTGTTTGCTTGTTACACTATGGTGTGGAAAGAACAGTACTAAGTGGTTCTCTGACGAAGCCTCGTGTGGCGAAACGCGTCAGAGACAATATCTTTCCAAAATATCAGAGAGGAACTACTTTAGATTTTAGATGACAACACAATTCTGATTATACATGGGAAAGAATGAGGTGGAAGCCATGTTTTGGTTCACTTTAAATCTATAAGACGCTAGGTCCTGTTTTGGTCCTCTTTCAGGACATTAGCAAGAATATTAGATTGTAAGCTCCTTTTTTTACTGCTGATTGTTTGTAAAAAGAGAAAAAAAAAAAAAAGAAGAAAAAAAAGATTGTAAGCTCCTAGGATAAATATGATTTGTTTGCTTGTTACACTATGGTGTTGAAAGAACAGTACTAAGTGGTTCTCTGACGAAGCCTCGTGTGGCGAAACGCGTCAGAGACAATATCTTTCCAAAATATCAGAGAGGAACTTCTTTAGATTTTAGATGACAACACAATTCTGATTATACATGGGAAAGAATGTGGTGGAAGCCACATTTTGGTCCACTTTAAATCTATAAGACTCTAGGTCCTGTTTTGTCCTCTTTCAGGACATTACCAAGAATATTAGATTGTAAGCTCCTTTTTTTACTGCTGATTGTTTGTAAAAAGAGAAAAAAAAAAGAAGAAAAAAAAAGATTGTAAGCTCCTAGGATAAATATGATTTGTTTGCTTGTTACACTATGGTGTTGAAAGAACAGTACTAAGTGGTTCTCTGACGAAGCCTCATGTGGCGAAACGCGTCAGAGACAATATCTTTCCAAAATATCAGAGAGGAACTACTTTAGATTTTAGATGACAACACAATTCTGATTATACATGGGAAAGAATGAGGTGGAAGCCACGTTTTGGTTCACTTTAAATCTATAAGACGCTAGGTCCTGTTTTGGTCCTCTTTCGGGACATTAGCAAGAATATTAGATTGTAAGCTCCTAGGATAAATATGATTTGTTTGCTTGTTACACTATGGTGTTGAAAGAACAGTACTGGTTCTCTGATGAAGCCTCATGTGGCGAAACGCGTCTGAGACAATATCTTTCCAAAATATCAGAGAGGAACTACTTTAGATTTTAGATGACAACACAATTCTGATTATACATGGGAAAGAATGAGGTGGAAGCCACGTTTTGGTTCACTTTAAATCTATAAGGCTCTAGGCCCTGTTTTGTCCTCTTTCAGGACATTAGCAAGAATATTAGATTGTAAGCTCCTAGGATAAATATGATTTGTTTGCTTGTTACACTATGGTGTTGAAAGAACAGTACTAAGTGGTTCTCTGACGAAGCCTCGTGTGGCGAAACGCGTCAGAGACAATATCTTTCCAAAATATCAGAGAGGAACTACTTTAGATTTTAGATGACAACACAATTCTGATTATACATGGGAAAGAATGAGGTGGAAGCCACGTTTTGGTTCACTTTAAATCTATAAGACGCTAGGTCCTGTTTTGGTCCTCTTTCGGGACATTAGCAAGAATATTAGATTGTAAGCTCCTTTTTTTACTGCTGATTGTTTGTAAAAAGAGAAAAAAAAGAAGAAAAAAAAAGATTGTAAGCTCCTAGGATAAATATGATTTGTTTGCTTGTTACACTATGGTGTGGAAAGAACAGTACTAAGTGGTTCTCTGATGAAGCCTCGTGTGGCGAAACGCGTCAGAGACAATATCTTTCCAAAATATTAGAGAGGAACTACTTTAGATTTTAGATGACAACACAATTCTGATTATACATGGGAAAGAATGAGGTGGAAGCCACGTTTTGGTCCACTTTAAATCTATAAGACGCTAGGTCCTGTTTTGGTCCTCTTTCGGGACATTAGCAAGAATATTAGATTGTAAGCTTCTTTTTTTACTGCTGATTGTTTGTAAAAAGAGAAAAAAAAAAAAAAAGAAGAAAAAAAAAGATTGTAAGCTCCTAGGATAAATATGATTTGTTTGCTTGTTACACTATGGTGTTGAAAGAACAGTACTAAGTGGTTCTCTGATGAAGCCTCGTGTGGCGAAACGCGTCAGAGACACTATCTTTCCAAAATATCAGAGAGGAACTACTTTAGATTTTAGATGACAACACAATTCTGATTATACATGGGAAAGAATGAGGTGGAAGCCACGTTTTGGTTCACTTTAAATCTATGACGCTAGGTCCTGTTTTGGTCCTCTTTCAGGACATTAGCAAGAATATTAGATTGTAAGCTCCTTTTTTTACTGCTGATTGTTTGTAAAAAGAGAAAAAAAAAAAAAAAAGAAGAAAAAAAAAGATTGTAAGCTCCTAGAATAAATATGATTTGTTTGCTTGTTACACTATGGTGTTGAAAGAACAGTACTAAGTGGTTCTCTGACGAAGCCTCATGTGGCGAAACGCGTCAGAGACAATATCTTTCCAAAATATCAGAGAGGAACTACTTTAGATTTTAGATGACAACACAATTCTGATTATACATGGGAAAGAATGAGGTGGAAGCCACGTTTTGGTTCATTTTAAATCGATAAGACGCTAGGTCCTGTTTTGGTCCTCTTTCGGGACATTAGCAAGAATATTAGATTGTAAGCTCCTTTTTTTACTGCTGATTGTTTGTAAAAAGAGAAAAAAAAGAAGAAAAAAAAAGATTGTAAGCTCCTAGGATAACTATGATTT